>JASANC010000258.1:0-17946 GCA_030248135.1 Theristus sp. LFF4_11 | reverse complement strand
TAATACAAATGTATATCAGTTTTTCGAAGTTCTGTGACTGAATGCGTTTGTAGTGATGCAAAATAGCCTAGAGTGTAGGGTTGTTAAACAAAAATGAAAATTTTTTTTTTTAAAAAAAAAGTGATTAAAAAAAAAACAAAAATGCCGATTTTTTTTTTTAAAAAAAAAAATTCGAAAAATTTTCCTCTAATATGCTCTGAAAACCTCAATTTTGGCACAATTTTTCGAAAGTTCAACAAAAATTTTCTTTGATTATACCTCGTAAAACCTTTAGCAGTCGATTTTGGGCCGTTTTACCGACTGATTTTAGGCTTCGACAACATCTGCGATGAAGTTTTTGAGCGTCCCAAAGCTTAGCCTACCATTTCCGATGCAGATAAGGTGACGATTAGCCTCGCAGAGCGTCCGATTGTGCTCGCTGCACCGTTTGCAAGCGCTACGTTGTCTGGTTGCTGCTTCGTGTCGTGTCGTCGCGACACCATCAGAAGAATTGATCGAATTTCAAGGCGGTATGTTTGTCTTCACTTCAGCATTAGCTTAGCTGGGGACAATTAGTGACGTTTTGGAGGTCAAAACACAAGAAGAGGCATGGTGACGGTTTGGAAAAGGGGTAATTGAGGTCACCAAAACAAAATCTGCAAAGTTCCGCCATACGGGTGTCATTCCGGAGGCGCTTGCATATCATATGTGGTTCTTCGGACTCCCTGATTGATTTAGCACAACTTTGATTTTTGAAATTTTTTTTTTTAAAAAAAAAATTTTTTTTTTTAAAAAAAAACAAAAATGACGATTTTTGTTTTTTTTAACAACCCTACTAGAGTGGCCCGGCAACCCTATTTAGTGGACTCGGATCACTTGGCCGGCTTTGAATTTCCGGGTCATGAATGTTACATTTAGGGTGACTCATTGTTGCATTTCTTGAAGTCAGTTGGTTTTGGCTGATTCGTTTCTCGTCGTAAACCTTCCAAAAAATAACGAGGACTTTGGGCGATGTTTTTAGCCAGGGCCAACCCAGACAAGCGTACAGAACGCCGTCGAGTAGGGTGCCCATCGATTTTTCTCTGTCATTAAGTGCCTATACATTGTACATACACCCCTCGGCGGAACTCGACCCCCCCTTCCGCCCCCCCCCCGGAACGCACAGACAAGGGTCTAACGCACTACCACCCAGGCCACTAGGGTGACAATAGCATCCCTATTGATACATCCCTTATACAGAATATAAGAACAGCTGACATTTTTGATAAATACCTCACACACAACTGTTTTTCTTACCATTTTTGTTTTCGGAGCCTCTGCTCGCGTGGGGTTTTAGAGGTGTCTCACTTTCCCCTTGAGCCTCATTTCTGATCTTTTCGACTTCGCACCATATTTCCCTCCACTGTACGAAGCAAGATAAAGCTGGAGAAAAAGTTCTTTATAAAACTGAAGAACTTATGTACATTGTTGAGTGGGGTGATCTTTGCAATTGTATCTATATATAAACACCGTTGGTGGTTGCATGCGCTTTGTTATTCATGAGTGTTCATGACTGTGGTTCTCATAAAACGAGCTTATCGCTTCTGGCTAACTTTATATTTGACTTGGCATTTGCAATCTGTGAGAGAAGCCTTATGGTCAGATAACTCTGCCACGGTAAACAATTTGATTAACTGTTATTGTTTAGATGAAAAACGATTTTGATAAGTGTTTAGATGAAAACACATGAAAATCTTGAAGTTTAATTGCTGTTCTCAAATCGAAAACGAGAACGAAGGTTCTCGAAGGGGTGACTCCGCGTCTCTGGAATTAACCGCGTGTGTTGTTGTAGGATTTCAAGGTCACAAGTTCTGAGATGACTGCGCAAACTCAAAAACAATTCTCCCGTCGGACCGGAGTTTATAAATAAATACAGGGTGGGCCAAAAAAGGTTCCATTTTCAAATTGCTGTCACTGGCTGGTGTTTTAATATTATGAGCTGAAATTTTCAGCACTGATAAAACATGCGTTGCCATTTTACTGACAAAATTTTTTTTCCGATATATAATTCCTAGCGCTCACTGTGGCAGATTTTCTAAAAAGCTCGAAAAATCAACAAATTGACTAAAATGAGTGCAAGAAAAAATTAGTATCAAGATGCGTGATGCAATTTTGAAACTGTTGCGAAGGTGACAAGTTGGTCTTTTTGGATACCCGTGACAGTTCAAATCGTGCGCTCAGAGTGGAAAGGTCTCACACTTGAATTGCATTTGAGCACCTCGAGCGAAATTTTGATGTTTCACAACGGACTCGAGTCAGCAGCCATGCGACTGCGACAGAAAGCATTGTTCAGTTGATTTTTTGTTTTCTGTGTTGCTCTGTCTGTTAATTTGTTTCTTTTGAAAAGTTTTTCTGCGGTTTGAATAAAACAGTGATTCAGTTTCAGTTTTCTGCAGTTTCGTCATGGTTAAGTGGACAGCAGAACAACGGGTCTGGTGTGCTATCTGGTGGGAGCAATCTGAAAGTTTTTCTGCAGTGACTCGCCAGTTTCGCGTAAAATTCCATTCAGTCGCTGCCGGACGACAAACCTTGATGATGATTTGGATGTCTATGAGCAATGATTCGTTGTTAAATTCTTGGTTAAAAATCCGTTTTTTTGAAAATTTGGGAATTTTTAAACATTGTGCTGTAAAACTGAATCTACTTGACCAAACTGGATAAAAATTTTGTCAGAAAAATGGCATCACATGTTTTATCAATGCTGAAAATTTCAGCTCATAATATTGAAATACCAGCCAGTGACAGCAGTTTGAAAATGGAACCTTTTTTTTGGCCCACACTGTATATGTAGGAGTTCCTCAGTTACATCACAAAACAGTAGCGTCATGTAGCGGCAACCAACTTACAGTTTTTTTGTCTCAGTAATCACACTGCCTGTGCATTCTGTTTTTTTTGTTCTTGCTGTAGTTTTTGTTGTATGTGTGCTTTCTGCCAATATTGCTTTTGAATATATTGACTTTCAAGTTACTGAAACAAAATACTGGCTCAACTGTACGGCCGTTTTTTTAGTTCGGTGCACCATTTCCTTCAGCACGATAGCAAAAAATTGCAATCACGGCTTTCTCAATGCTCATGTTCATGAAATCTTGTGTATATACCTAATTTCGTCAATTTTTTATGGCAACAAGTGTTCCATGCATGTACAATGATGCTTCAGCACTGTTATTTTCTCTCAATTCCAAAACAAAAACGATAACAAAAACACTCGTGTCGTGTTTTGTCAAATCTGTCGTGTTTCGATCGTTACAAATGAAACGGACACGCACGACTTGATGGTCTATTCGCAGATGTTTCCAGGCGACGACGACGACGTTTCCACCCATTATAGTGACACGGCCAATAATTTCATTATTGCACAAATCCACACAGTGAACCGATCCACTGATCTACAGAGATACAAGATACACACAGTGAATATAATTGATCACAGTTGAAGCATTAATATGGCGTGCGCGGAGAACTGGCGAGCGAGCGATACGCCGCCGCCGCAGAATGCCACCACCGAAGTGCCGCCGGCGACGCTGGAAACGCCGCACGGTTCGTCGCTGTCGTCCGACGTTCGATTGATTCTGTACAGCTACGTGGTGCCGACCGAACTGCTACTCGGCATCGTCTGTCAACTGTTGAATCTGCTCGTGGTACGGCAGAAATCGATGAAGTCGGCGGGCGCCTACGCGTTTTACCTCCGTGCACTCTCCACCACCTATCTGCTCGTATCGCCGGTGCTGCTGTTGAGGTGAGTGGGTGTGTGTGTGAGCGCGGTTTTGTGAAATCGGTGGCGCAGGATAGCAGTGTGGTGGCCACACGGTTTCAAAAGCGCCCGAAAACGCGCGCCAACAGTTCCACCCGCCAGATACTGACCAAACGCTCAACTTTTTTCTGCTAGATTTCTGCAGATTTTTACCCGAAAATATCAAACAGCAACAATATAACAATTTCGGGCTCGGACCACCTTACTACGGTATGGCCGGTTAAACATGGCAGCTTTTTTCAGGGTGCAAGGAGAGCGCGAATCTACTACTACTAAATTTACAATTTGTCTGTCTGTCTGTCTGTCTGTCCGTCACACTTTTGAATTGGCGCCCATTTTTTGTTATTTTTGCCATTTTTGCCATTTAAGAAAGCTTCATCCCAATCTCAATCTTTATCTATTTTTAATATCATCACTTGAAATTGTTTAAACAAAGCGCCGCTCTTCATAACTGAAAGTCATCATGATACTCTTTTCAAGTTGATACTCTACGGTTATGCCTGTGAGCGACAGTTTTAACGTAATGCACGGTGGGCAAATGGCATATGTTGCTGCTCAAAACCTCAAAACGAGTGACTGCGAAAGATGTAACAAAACCGTCTTTGACAAAAGTTAGTTATTTTTAATTGGGTCGCAATGGTATTTCCCTATTATTTTCACTTTGCAAATGGCTTGGGTTATGTTAGAGTAAACGGGTAAAAAGAACAAGGACTGTAAAACGAGACTTAAAAACGTCACTTTTTTGTTTCTGCTATTCATTTTCACTTTACAAGAAAGGCTTGGCTTATGTTAGGGTAAACGGGTAAAAGAAGCATTAGCTTTTTGAAACGGGTAATTGAAAAAACGTTGTTTTCATATTTTTAATTTTGCTTCACTTACAAAAAGCTTGACTTAAGTTAGGGTGAACGGGTAAAAATAGCAAAATCATAAACTTCGCATTTTCACTTTGCAAAAAAGCCTGACTTATGTTAAGGTAAACGGGCAAAAAAGCATTCGCTTTTTTAAAACGGGTAATTGAAAAAAAACGTTAATTTTTATACTTTTAATTCGATCTTACTTCACTTACAAAAAGGCTTGACTTAGGTTAGGGTGAACGGGTAAAAATAGCAAAATCATAAACTTAGCATTTTCACTTTACAAAAAAGGCTTGGCTTAGGTAAACGGGTAAAAACCGATCTTACTTCACTTACAAAAAGGCTTGACTTAGGTTAGGGTGAACGGGTAAAAATAGCAAAATCATAAACTTCGCATTTTCACTTTACAAAAAAGGCTTCGCTTATGTCAGGGTAAACGGGTAAAAGAAGCTTTAGCTTTTTAAAACGGGTAATTGAAAAAACGTTAATTTTTGTACTTTTTATTCGATCTTACTTCACTTACAAAAAGGCTTGACTTAGGTTGGGGTGAACGGGTAAAAATAGCAAAATCACAAACTTCGCATTTTCACTTTACAAAAAGGCTTCGCTTATGTTAGGATAAACGGGTAATTGAAACATTAGCTTTTTAAAACGGGTAATTGAAAAAACGTACATTTTTATACTTTTTATTCAGCTTTACTTCACTAACAAAAAGGCTTGACTTAGGTTAGGGTGAAAGGGTAAAAATAGCAAAATCATAAACTTCGAATTTTCACTTTACAGAAAAGGCTTCGCTTATGTTTCGGTAAACGGGTAAAAGAAGCATTAGCTTTTTAAACCGAGTAATTGAAAAAACGTTAATTTTTACATTTTTTATTCAATTTTACTTCAACTACAAAAAGGCTTGCCTTAGGTTACGGTTTACGGGTAAAAATAGCAAAATCATAAACTTCGAATTTTTTATTTATTTAAATACATTAAAAAATATTGTATTGTAGGCGGCTTCACGGCAGCACAAGGTAAATTTTCGTCAGATTGGTTATTCAGTAAACGTTACTGTTTTTTCTTTTAAATTCAATGCCACTTCACCAAAAAGCTTGGCATTGATTAAGCTCGGGTCCATTGGCTAGTCTATATTATTAAATTTACAAAGTGTCTGTCTGTCTGTCTGTCTGTCTGTCTGTCTGTAACCGCGTGTCATTTTTGGGCGATTTGAATTGGCGCCCATTTTTGCTACTTAAGAAAATTCCATCTCAATTTCCTTAACCTATTTTTTTATTAATGCCAGTTGAGATTGTTTTCTCAAAACGTCGCACTTCATAGCTGTAGTCATCATGATACTCTTTGGTCAACAGAGACAGTTCAGTGCAGCATAGGCAAATAGAAGCGTGGCTGATCAAAACTTGATGATTGACTGGGAAAGATGTAACAAAACCGTCTTTGAAAAAAGTTTGAACTTTTTTGTTTTTAAAAATCGGGTTGCAAAACGCACATCGACATCGGCATTGCAAGTTGCACTTTGGATTCAAAACAAGTACATTTCATTGAAATTGATACTCCATGTTTCATTTTCAAATTGATACTCCATGGTTATGAGCGATAATTTCAACGTAACGCACGATGGGCAACTGGCAATTGTTGCTGCTCAAAACTTGACGAGCGACTGCCAAAGATGTAACAAAACCGTCTTTGAAAAAAGTTAGTTTTTTAATTGGGTCGAAATGGTATTTACCATTCATTTTCACTTTGCAAAATGTTTGGGTCATGTTGGGGTAAACGGATAAAAAGAAGCAATGACTGCAAAACGAAATTATAAACGTCACTTTTTTGTTTCTTCTATTCATTTTCACTTTAGAAAAAAGGCTTGGCTTATGTTAGGGTAAACGGGTCAAAGAAGCATTAGCTTTTTAAAACGGGTATTTTTTAATGAAAAAAACGTTAATTTTTATATGTTTTTATTCAATCTTACTTAACTTACAAAAAGGCTTGACTTAGGTTAGGGTGAACGGGTAAAAATAGACAAAATCATAAACTTCGCATTTTCACTTTACAAAAAAGGCTTGGCTTAGGTAAACGGGAAAAAGCATTAGCCTTTTAAAACGGGTAAATGAAAAAATACGTTAGTTTTTAAATTTTTTATTCGATTTTACTTCACTTACAAATGACTTGACTTCGGTTAGGGTAAACGGGTAAAAATAGCAAAATCATAAACTTCGCATTTTTCATTTATTTAAATACATTAAAAAATATTGTATTGAAGGCGACTTTACGGCAGCACAAGGTAAATTTTCTTCAGGGTTATTATTCAGTAAACTTTACTGTTTTTTCTTTCTAAGTCAATGCCACTTCACCAAAAAGGCTTGGCATTGATTAAGCCACATACCGTATTACCTCTATTAAACCCCCCGCCCCAAAATTAAACCCCCCCAAAAATAAACCCCCACCCCCTCGACAAGTTTCCAAATAATCCCCCCCCCCCAAAAAAATAAACCAACATGGGGGTTTATTAGAAACCTGTTTGAAACACATACCTAGCGAATTCAGTGGCTGAATGCAGTGACATTGGTGAAATTGTGCTACCAAAGGCCCCAAAGGGATGAGTTAGTGGTAATTTCATTACAAAAGGCTGTTACAAAAGGAAATCTCTGTGAAAAGTAGAAGTTTCTGCGACTTCCTTCCTGCCATGGAAGGTATTTTTGCCATTTTGCTCACCCCTAAAAATGGTTTCCAAATAAACCCCCCCCCAAAATAATCCCCCCCCCCCAAAAATAAACCCCCACCCCCAGAAGTCGCTGAAGAAATAAACCCCCATGGGGGTTTATTAGAGGTAATACGGTACGCTCGGGTCAATAGGCTAGTTTTGAATGAAAGAAAAAAACGTTCAGAAGCTGAATTGTGTGCCAAATTTGATGCGTTTTTTTAAACTAATGGATTATCCGCGCTATTCTGTTCATTCTTTATCCCTTGTACACATGATTGGGAATAACGTTGGCTTTTTTGAAAAAGACAACTCCTAGTCTGCGGCTGATCCCGCCTTGATGGACTGCCTCATTTATTCGGCCATACTGTAGGGACATACACATGTACGGCATACGCATGTACGGACATACACATGTTGGGACATACACATGTACGGAATGACCGAGTAAACAGGGCAGTTTTTTTTCAGGGTGCAAGGAGCGCGCGAAATTTGAATGAAAGAAAATAGACGTTCAGAAACCAACATGTGTACCAAATTTGATGCGTTTTTTCAGACTATTGGATTCTTCGTGCTATTATGTTCATTCTTGCTCCCTTGAACACATGGTTAGAAGTTATGTTGACATTTTTGAAAAAGACAACTCCTAGTCTGCGACTGATCCCGCCTTGACGGGCTGCCTTATTTATTCGGCCATACTGTACTCTGCAACAGATTTCAAAAATCACAACTTATCAGATTTGCTCTTTTTCACGGAATCAAATATCATTTTGACTAATATTCGATCCGGACGACGTTTGCGCATATTGGAAACGGGGGCGCGTTCAGAATTTTGATAACGCGCCATGAGAATCGTTTTACAGCTGTTTCATGAAATATGAAAGATATTTTCAACAAAAAAAATGCAAACCTCAATTCAGCATGGGCTGGAAGACAGTGCTGGTGACGTACGTCTGCGAGTACTGGCTGCTGGCCGTCTATGTGGCGCACGTCGAGGTCTACGTCATCAATGTGCTGCTTGTGTTTGGCAACCTGATCGTGATCATCATCGCCGCAGAGGTGCGGGGCGTCGTCATACGCGCCATATGTCTTTACAGTCCATCTGGAAAATATATGCAACGACGTGATGACCAACCAATCGGCGCTGAGAATAGCTCATGACCAACCAATCAGCGCTGAGCATTGCTATGACCAACCAATCAGCTAGTTTCATATATTAGCGAGATAGACTGTATGTATCGCGAGTTTTTTTTTTTTTTTGCGAACACAGAACTGTTTGAGTCTCAGGTGATTGATTCGACTTCGAACATGCGTACAGGTTTTTTGTCCTGTCAGCCTTTTGGCGTCCTGTTCACCTTTTGAATGTCCTTGGCTGGTATCCCACACACGTTTTCTCGTCCCGGATCTAAAAAACTGAAAATCGTTTCACGATTTTCTTTCCGGGACACTGCGTTTTGGACACGAACATCTCACGGGGGGCTATGCAGACAGGAGAACACCCAGGTGTGGACACAACAACCCCGGCACACCTACTCAGACAGGTTTTAGCGCGCAAAACTATGCCGCTTTGCAACCAAAAAAAAGTGTAAACGTCCACAAACACGGCGCGACGGCGATCGTAAATATCTTGTCCCTGCCTGATTTTATCAACTGATAAAAATCCCAGCATCATCATGATTCATAAGAACACAACAGAGCGCAAAACGTAGCCCGTTTTTCAGGTGCTCTACGATCTGCACCGTCCGCTGTGCCTGATCCAGCACCACTCGCGCAGCGCGCGCACGATCATTTTCGGCTCGCTAGCGGCAGTCGCCGTCGTCCTCTCGCCGCTGATCATCAGTCGGGTGGTGCTGACGCAGGAGATCCGCCGGGCGCTCAGCGGCAGCGCGCCGCCGAGTCGCAACGTCAAGACGCTTCTCTCGGAGTTGTCCTTGACGACTCAATCCACCGACGACGACAACGACAACCACCACCACCACCACCACCACCACGAGCGCGCCGACAACGAGACGCACCCGATCGCCGAGACGTTCGAGCGCGTCCTGATGTACATCGTCGAGAACAACGCCGCCGACTGGATGAAACTCGGCCGCCGCTTGCTCGGCTGTCTGCTCGAGCTCTGGCTGCTCGTCATCGTCGTCGTCATCTACGTCGCCATATACGTGAAAAGTCGCCGTATTCTTGCCAGCGGCGACACGCTGCAGAGTCGCAGTCAGCTGGCGATGGTGAACAACGCGCGCAAGTCGTTGATCATCTGCTCGGCGCCGGTGACGGCGTATCTGATCTCGAACGCGCCTAGCGCTGTGAAGGAGCTGCTGTTTCTCGTCGCCGATCTGATCAAGCTCACTGAACTGTACCAGCAGCGCGACGACGACGCCACTGACGAACCGGTGCGCGAGCTGTATCGCACTGAGTTCGGCCAGCTGTTGATCGCCGTCAGCAACGCGGCGGTGGTCGCGAACTTCTCGCTGTTCGTTCTGATGCAGTACGTCGCGCGACGCCGCTACAAGCGCGCTGTCAGACACGAGCTGGCGCCCGCGATGGCGTTGCACATGAATGCGAGTGTCACCGCAAGATTTTTTTACACTTTCCGCTGGGCTCTATTCATCCATGTCTATATCTTACGTCATCCGCTATTATCTTTTATTGTGCTCCCGCAACTCAATGCGCCCATAGATGGGTAAACAGTTCCATGCAGGACGGGGGAATTCAAAATTGCTACAGTGATACGAGTACCCTACATAGGGTCGAGTCACTTAGGCGACTTTGAATTGCCACATAAAGATTGAAACTAGGTAGATACTTTTCTTTTCACGTCTGCACACGCATTCAGTCGCAGAACTTGAAAAAAATTGATATTACACTCTTCCATGCGCGCAAGCATGTTTTCATGCCAGTCGCAAATCGGTGGCGGTGGAATCAAACACTTGTGTTGTATTCTCCACTCCGCATTTCGGGCTCTGATTTTGGTTTTGCTCTCTTTCGTTGCAGGAGCTTCGTATGGTCGGTCTGGTGGCACTCCGCCAAATGACATCCAGCTCCGTGCAACTGGCGAGAAAAATGTCGACGTTTCAGCGGAACAGCGGCGGCCGCAACACGCCCGTCGCAACGCGAGCGAGATTTCACAAAAGTTCAGGTCGTTATTCATTTTTGTCAAATTCCATATGATTTCGCTGATTGGCTGATTCTAGTTCCTGATTTGGTTTGTTCCTGATTGTGCTGCTTTTAGGTATTTGGCCAGCTTATGAATCATTTGCATCCAAGAAAGCGGCTTCTCTTTGTGATGAAGAAACCTGTTAGATTCCTTGTTTGCCTCGCTAACTACAGCAGAGTTAGTAATCCGTGGAGACTCATACTGAAGCCATAAATCAATGATCTTTGGAATGTCAAACGTACGACAGGATGAGGAGCGTGTTTTTTAGTGATGGTGATTTTAGTGACTTTAATACCGTTTTTTGTTACTGTGCAACAAACAAGTGCGCAAAAAGCTTGCGATGATATAGTGACTGAGCGTTTACCAACGTGACAAAAAAATGTTCCCAGCAAGCAAAAACTGCAATCGAACTTAAAATTGTAAGCAATCAGCTGATTGGTTGGTGATTGATCCCATGATGCATGCGCTCACTGTACAGGACGAGACTCCGTTCCCGTCACCAAAGCAGTTGCCTGCACAGAATGCATGCATCACGTGATCACCGACCAATATAATTTAAGATAGGCTTTTTCACAATACCGACCCTCCTTAGGCACAATTTCAAAAAAGTTGTCAAATTCAGTCAAATTTAAGACCAATCGAACCGCCTTGATGCCCTGAGTTCGAAAATCATATTTGTTTTTTAATTTAACTTTTTTTATGTTTTAAAATTAAGAAAAAACTGTTTTTTGACCCCCTTGTAGTAAAACTGTTCTAACTTGCTTCTGCTTAAAGCTATTAACAAAAATCAAACACCAATCGATTTCCCTTGTGTTCACGCACATTTTTTGTTTTTATACTATGAGTTGAAAACGTTTTTTCATGTTCTGTATTCATAAAAAACCGCAGAGGTTGGGGGATTTTTACGTTTTTCGGTACTTTAGAAACGTTTGTGGGGTATAGTTGCTAAGTAATTCTGAAAGATCTGCAAAAAATGTATATCCATGTAAAATTTCAGCTTCATAAAGCGTCGCCGGGAGTCACACGATACAAAACAAAATGGCTTGTCGCATGCGTTTTTGGTCAATATGCCGCATGCATACTGTACATGCGCGCACACACAGTCACAGTGCACGCACGCAGTGTGTGCGCTGCTGCTCATCCCATGTTGTTGTTATGCAATACACCTAAAATATTATCCATGACACTTTAGCCGTACCAAAAAAGCAGGCTACTGAAAATTGCTCAGCGGCACATGTTGCACAACATTTTGTCGCTCGTTGTTGTCCACGTGCAGGAGGCAACTTTTTGTTACCAAACAACCAACCAGGCAAGTTTTTGTTACCAAAGAACCAACCAGGCAATTTTTTTGTTGTATTCTCTCTTGTTGTATTCAACAAAACTCTCCTTCGCTATTGTATTCTGCTTCATTTTCTTTTGTATGTTTTGTACTGATTTTGTATATTTATAATGATCGTCACAATAATGTATCTGATATTATCTTTTTTCCAAAGGAGACGGTGAAATGTTGAAAACCATGAATCCCGCCTCTTGTACACAGCATACTACGTAGTAAAACCATTCTTGTGTTCCATTCTTGAAACATTCACTGTATCTCTGCATGGGTAACCGGACATTTCCCAAACGGACATTTCCCAAACGGACATTTCCCGCGCGGACTTTTCCCGCGCGGACATTTCCCGTACCGGACTTTTCCCACGCGGACATTTCCCGCGCGGACATTTCCCTCGCGGACATTTCCCGCGCGGACTTTTCCCGCGCGGACATTTTCCGCGCGGACTTTTCCCGCGCGGACATTTCCCGCGCGGACATTTCCCGCGCGGATTTTTCCCGCGCGGACATTTGCCTCGCGGACATTTCCCTTGCGGACATTTCCCGCCCGGACTTTTCTCACGCGGACATTTCCCGCGCGGACATTTCCCGCGCGGACATTTCTCGTGCGGACATTTCCCACGAGAACATTTCCCGCGCGGACATTTCCCGCACCGGACTTTTCCCGCGCGGACATTTCCCGCACCGGACATTTCCCGCGCGGACATTTCCCGCTCGGACATTTCCCTCGCGGACATTTCCCGCGGGCGGACAATTCCCGCGCGGACATTTCCCGCACCGCACTGGTTAATTCTGACAACTAAGTATTCCTACTAGGTTTTTAGGCCCAAAAACTCAATATCAAAATCCAGACCGTTAATTGTACCACTCTTGTTCTTTTCTTATGTGCTCGGTTACATGCGAACACGCAAAACAATAAAAAAATCAATAGCTAAGACTTGATAAATAATCTCTGTTGAAAGGCTGGCAGATCAATACAAGTTTTACACTGCTGATTGGTTGAGTTTTGAATTGGTTTCAGCGGGTGGAAAGTTAGGTAGAACTGAACTCAGCGGGAAGAAGTGACCGAAAACAGACTGAAAAGTAAATGGAGATATCCGGGAATGTCCGAAAATGCGAGAAATGTCCGCGCGGGAAATGTCCGGTGCGGGAAATGTCCGCGCGGGAAATGTCCGGTGCGGGAATTGTCCGCGCGGGAAATGTCCGGTGCGGGAAATGTCCGCGCGGGAAATGTCCGGTGCGGGAAATGTCCGTCCGCGCGGGAAATGTCCGCGCGGGAAATGTCCGCGAGGGAAATGTCCGCGCGGGAAATGTCCGCGTGAGAAATGTCCGCGAGGGAAAAGTCCGCGCGGAAAATGTCCGCGCAGGAAATGTCCGCCTGGGAAATGTCCGCGTGGGAAATGTCCGCCTGGGAAATGTCCGCGGGAAATGTCCGCGCGGGAAAAGTCCGGGTAGCTCTGAATGCAGTGCACAATTTGTCATGTTCATAGAAAAAATAATACCGTATTACCCCCATTAACCCCCCCCCACCATTAATCCCCCCCCACCAATAAACCCCCACCCCACGACAAGTTTCCGAATAATCCCCCCTCCCACAAATAATACCCCATGGGGGATTATTGGAAACCTGTTTGAAACACATACCCAGCGAATTCAGTGGCTGGTTGCAGTGAAAATGATGAAATTGTGCTATCAAAGGCCCCAAATAGATGAGTTAATGGTAATTTCATTACAAAAGGCTGTTATAATAGGAAATTTCTATGTAGAGTAGAAGTTTCTGCGACTTTCTTGCCTGCCATGCAAGGTATTTTTGCTATTTTTCAGTAAACCCCACCCCTAGAATTTTTTGTAAATAAACCCCCCCCCCACCAATAATCCCCCCCCCCACCAATAAACCCCCACCCCTAAAAGTCGCTGACGTATTAATCCCCCATGGGGGTTTATTGGGGGTAATACGGTAAAACGTTTTTGTAATAACGTCACACATGTATTATAGTGCGTTTGTGTAGAACATGAATCGCAGCAAGACAATGGGACTGATTTTGTGCAATAAAGAAAATTCTTTTTTCAGGCTCTTGATATCGAGCTTGCAGCGTCATTTTAGAATAGAACCAGTCAAATGTCGTGGGTAATATTTTAGGTGTATTGCATAACAGCAGGGTGAATGGGATGAGCAGCAGCGCACACACTGCGTGCGTGCACTGTGACTGTGTGTGTGCGCATGTACAGTATGCATGCGGCATATTGACCAAAAACGCATGCGACAAGCCATTTTGTTTTGTATCGTGTGACTCCCGGCGACGCTTTATGAAGCTGAAATTTTACACGGATATACATTTTTCGCAGATCTTTCAGAATTACTTAGCAACTATACCCCACAAACGTTTCTAAGGTACCGAAAAACGTAAAAAACCACCAACCTCTGCGGTTTTTTATAAATACAAAGCATGAAAAAACGTTTTCAACCCATAGTATAAAAACAAAAAATGTGCGCGAACACAAGGGAAATCGATTGGTGTTTGATTTTTGTTAATAGCTTTAAGCAGAAGCAAGTTAGAACAGTTTTACTACAAGGGGGTCAAAAAACAGGTTTTTCTGAATTTTGAAGCTTAAAAAAGGGTCAAATTAATAAACAAATATAATTTTCAAACTCAGGGCATCAAGGCGGTTCGATTGGTCCTAAATTTGACTGAATTTGAAAACTTTTTTGAAATTGTGCCTAGAGGTGTGGAGGCCGGGTCGGTCGACTCAAAAAGCCTATCTTAAAGTTCGACTGTATCTGTTTTTCCTTGTCAGAAAGTTTGCGTCGATTTTGTTTTTTAGTTAAACGTCCGCAAATGTCACTGGGCGCTCTGCATTCGGTGCAGGCGTGCGTTAGATCGCGGCCCATTAGATCGCGGCCGAAGCATCGCGGCCGAAGCATCGCGGCCTGAAAGATCGCGGCCTGGACGGTCGCGGCCTGAACGATCGCGGCCTGGACGATCGCGGCCTGGGACGATCGCGGCCTGGGATGATCGCGGCCTGGGATGATCGCGGCCTGGGATGATCGCGGCCTGGGACGATCGCGGCCTGGGATGATCGCGGCCTGGGATGATCGCGGCCTGGGATGATCGCGGCCTGGGATGATCGCGGCCTGGGACGATCGCGGCCTGGGATGATCGCGGCCTGGGATGATCGCGGCCTGGGATGATCGCGGCCTGGGATGATCGCGGCCTGGGATGATCGCGGCCTGGGATGATCGCGGCCTGGGACGATCGCGGCCTGGGACGATCGCGGCCTGGGACGATCGCGGCCTGGGATGATCGCGGCCTGGGATGATCGCGGCCTGAGACGATCGCGGCCTGGCTTAGGCTTAGGCTTAGTTTTTAGCACGCTCTGTTTTTAGCAGAGCAGCACCCATGCAATTTTTGTTTTATTTAATAATAAGCACGCAGATCTAGAAAATCAAATGCGCTGCAAATTCCATTTTCAGATTTATTGCCAAACCAAATTACGTCGCCAAGCTATGGCGTGAAGATTGAAACAACCCAACATTCTCATTCATTCCTGCTGTTATGCAATACACCTAAAATATTACCCACGACATTTACTGGTTCTAATTCTAAATGACGCTGCAAGCTCGATATCAAGAGCCTGAAAAAGAATTTTCTTTATTGCACAAAATCAGTCCCATTGTCTTGCTGCGATTCATGTTCTACACAAACGCACTATAATACATGTGACGTTATTACAAAAACGTTTTACCGTATTACTCCCAATAACCCCCGGGGGATTAATCGCAGCGTTTTTAGGGTGGGGGTTTATGGGGGGGGGTTGGGGGGGGGGTTTATTTACAAAATTTGGGGTGGGGTTCTGAAATACAATATTGCCAAATCGATTCTACTCTACTAGATTTTATTAGTTTGTAAGAATTATATTTATGGGGAGATTTTTGGATCGCGGGTATGTGTTTCAACAGTTTTCCGGGGTATTTTGGGGAGGGGGTTTCGGTGCGGGGGTGGGTTTTGGGGGGGGGATTGGGGGGTTGGGGGTATCGGTTTATTTTTTTCATGAACATGACAAATTGTGCACTGCATTCAGAGCTACCCGGACTTTTCCCGCGCGGACATTTCCCGCGGACATTTCCCAGGCGGGACATTTCCCCCACGCGGACATTTCCCAGGCGGACATTTTCTGCGCGGACATTTTTTCCGCGCGGACTTTTTCTCGCGGACATTTTTCACGCGGATTTCGCGCGGACATTTTCCTCGCGGATTTCCCGCGCGGACATTCGCGTGGACGGACATTTCCCGCACCGCTTCAGCGGACATTTCCCGCACCGAATACCGCGCGGACAATTTCGCACCGATATCCGACAAGCGGACATTCCGCACCGGACATCTCCCGCGCGGACATTTCTCGCATTTTCGGACATTCCGGATATTCCATTTACTCTTCAGTCCAAGTTTTCGGTCACTCTTCCCGCTGAGTTCAATTTTACCTAACTTTCCACCCGCTGAAACCAATTCAAAACTCAACCAATCAGCAGTGTAAAACTGTATTGATCTGCCAGCCTTTCAACAGAGATTATTTATCAAGTCTTAGCTATTGATTTTTTTATTGTTTTGAAAATTTGGCAACGAGCACATAAGAAAAGAACAAGAGTGGTACAATTAACGGTCTGGATTTTGATATTGAGTTTTTGGGCCTAAAACCTAGTAGGAATACTTAGTTGTCAGAATTAACCAGTGCGGTGTGCGGGAAATGTCCGCGCGGGAATTGTCCGCACGCGGGAAATGTCCGCGAGGGAAATGTCCGCGCGGGAAATGTCCGCGCGGGAAATGTCCGGTGCGGGAAATGTCCGCGTGCTGGAAAAGTCCGGTGCGGGAAATGTCCGCGCGGGAAATGTTCTCGTGGGAAATGTCCGAAAGAGAAATGTCCGCGCGGTAAATGTCCGCGCGGGAAATTCCGCGTGAGAAAAGTCCGGCGGGAAATGTCCGCAAGGGAAATGTCCGCGAGGCAATGTCCGCGCGGGAAAAATCCGCGCGGGAAATCGTCCGCGCGGGAAATGTCCGCGCGGGAAAATCGGCGGCGCGGAAAATGTCCGCGCGGGGAAAAGTCCGCGCGGGAAATGTCCGGGCGAGTGAAAATGTCCGCGCGGGAAATGTCCGCGTGGGAAAAGTCCGGTACGGGAAATGTCCGCGCGGAAAAGTCCGCGGCGGAAATGTCCGTTTGGGAAATGTCCGTTTGGGAAAATGTCCGGTTACCCATGCAGAGATACAGTGAATGTTTCAAGAATGGAACACAAGAATGGTTTTACTACGTAGTATGCTAAGTGTACAAGAGGTGGGATTCATGGTTTTCTAACATTTCACCGTCTCCTTTGGAAAAAAGATAATATCAGATACATTATTGTGACGATCATTATAAATATACAAAATCAGTACAAAACATACAAAAGAAAATGAAGCAGAATACAATAGCGAAGGAGAGTTTTGTTGAATACAACAAGAGAGAATACAACAAAAAAATTGCCTGGTTGGTTCTTTGGTAACAAAAACTTGCCTGGTTGGTTGTTTGGTAACAAAAAGTTGCCCCCTGCACGTGGACAACAACGAGCGACAAAATGTTGTGTAACACGTGCCGCTGAGCAATTTTCAGTAGCCTGCTTTTTTGGTACGGCTAAAGTGTCATGGATAATATTTTAGGTGTATTGCATAACAACAACATGGGATGAGCAGTAGCGCACACACTGCGTGCGTGCACTGTGACTGTGTGTGCGCGCATGTACAGTATGCATGCGGCATATTGACCAAAAACGCATGCGACAAGCCATTTTGTTTTGTATCGTGTGACTCCCGGCGACGCTTTATGAAGCTGAAATTTTACATGGATATACATTTTTTGCAGATCTTTCAGAATTACTTAGCATCTATACCCCACAAACGTTTCTAAAGTAGCGATTATCGTAAAAATCCCCCAACCTCTGTGGTTTTTTACGAATACAGAATATGAAAAAAC
Source organism: Theristus sp. LFF4_11 (assembly GCA_030248135.1). Taxonomy (NCBI): domain Eukaryota; kingdom Metazoa; phylum Nematoda; class Chromadorea; order Monhysterida; family Xyalidae; genus Theristus; species Theristus sp. LFF4_11. The sequence goes on along the minus strand of JASANC010000258.1, from coordinate 139 downwards.
GTTTTCAACTCATAGTATAATAACCAAAAATGTGCGTGAACACAAGGGAAATCGATTGGTGTTTGATTTTTGTTAATAGCTTTAAGCAGAAGTAAGTTAGAACAGTTTTACTACAAGGGGGCTCAAAAAAACAGTTTTT
>JASANC010000257.1:0-36112 GCA_030248135.1 Theristus sp. LFF4_11 | reverse complement strand
GGTCAAAAAAATAAACTAAATTTTCAGAAAATACGGATGAAATTACCCTAGGAAACATTTTTGTTCAACTGTGAAAGTGTCCCAGCTAAAAATTGAAAGGGCGAACACTTAAAACCAGGTGAAAACCCTCCAAACAATTAAAAATGCCCAATTTTTTACCCAAAAACAGGGTCTGGGTAAAAAATTAACCCGATTTTCAAAATCTCCGGATGGAATTACCCCAGGGAACATTTTTGTTCGACTGTGAAAGTGTCGCAGGCAAAAATTTAAAGGGCGAACACATGTTGATTACATAGCTGAAAAAAAAAGGACAAAGGGAAAGAAGTAACACTGTTTTCAGAATAGGTTTTTCGTGTCTACAGCGTATGAAAAGTAGTCGGATAAAAATTTTTTCGCGGCTCCAAGCACAACTTTGGGTGTTCGTTTCGTGTGCACGGTACCAAGTTTGTGGCTTATACTATGCTCGCTGGACGCAGCGAGCAAATTTGAAAAAAGCGCGCGAGGGGATAACGGCTCATATTATGCGTGATGTGCTCTCCGCTCGCTACGCTCGCTCGCGCATCCGCATGATTGAAAAAAATATAAATAAATCAGCCGATCAATATCACTTTTGCGGTGGTCCACTAATAATGAACAAGATTCAAAGTTGTCTGTCTGTTTCATGCATAGGATTGCCACGCGTTTGTGGTTTTCATTCAGGGTCATCTACTGTTCTTGCATCAGAGTTGAAAATCCAATGTGCATGGACATTGGATGGAAATTCAGTTGTTTTTTAACACAAGCTCATTATTTTGCATTTAACGGCGTGCGCAAATCTATCTCACCAAACCAATGCACATATCTACAATGTATAAACTGTCGCCGTTAATCAACACGATTTCTAAGAAAGTGTCGCATGATCTAAACTGAGTCTAAACATTTTAGTCGGCAGTTTTATCGCCAAAACAGTTATTGATGTGTCAGGATGCATGTCACGCCAGTGGAATCATAATCATGGACCTGTACCTGTGCCCACCATCACATGCACGTTCACATTCGTTGCCATTCACATGAGCGTATAAATGCGCGCGTTCGCGCTCCCACCGGGGCATTGGTGCGCACACGCGAGCTGCTGTCACTTCATGCAAGCAATGATATGTATTTCGACCAGTCAGACGCTTGCAATCGCTGGCAGTTTCGTTGCAAAGCGCCACATTTTGCGGGGTGCACTAGTCCTGTTCTCTTATAATATTAGATTATCTTTTGGAGATTGAAATTTTGGAGGACTTCTGATCTGACGTACCTTTTGTCGATCATCAGCTCTGAACCACACAAAATTTAGCCGCAAAATCGAGGTTAGTTTAAGTGTTGTTTTCAGTTGAGCACAAGTTCCGGAACGTAGTCAGCCGAATGCAACAAACAGAGGCGTCTCTTTAGTTGGGGCATAGATAGGGGGATAAGGTGCATTTGGTGGGCCATGTGCCTCAAAACGCGACGCTCACATAGCGTTGGTTATGCTTTTTGTCGCTGGAACGCTGGATGTGAATGCGAGTTTTGGCATTCAAACCGCCAATGCTACAACCAGCCCTTTTTAACTAATTTTAAATTTCTGAATGAAAAACGTCGATATTGGGTCAGAAAGATCTTTGGAACACAGAATCTAGTTTTATCAGTCCCATTTTCAAAAATGGTATGGTTTCATTTTCGCGCGTGGGTCTGAATTTCGCGCATAGTCTGTCGTGCAAACATCCCTGTCAATGAAAGTTCCACTGCAATCCAAATTTTCAAAATCAAGAAACCGAAACGTAAAAGCGCACACTTTATAATCAGTTTTCATGATAGATCGCCTATACGTTTCATCGCAAACTTCCGGATCTAGTATCCATCCTGAAGACTTTTTTGAATGACGTGAAAGCAATTGAGTTTTCCTGGCATCCGCTTCTCTTTCAGGCGCATCTACATTCATGAGTATCAGCAGTGTCCCACGGGCCTATTTTTGTCGCACACATTCATGCACAACACCGGTTCTTCAAGATGGTTTCATCACATTTGGCTGCTCCATGGTACATGAGTATAAAACTTTTTTAGTCGTAGTCGTCCTAACTGAAATTACGTAAGTCGTACGTAGATATTTTATGCGCGGAATCAACTGGTGATGAAACTTTCTTGCAAATATTGGACTATGTATTCCACTGCCTTGGGACGGTTGGGGAATTGGTTCAATAAATGCGTTTCTATTGCGTGAACAACAACTTTTATCTTATTTTTGATACTTTTGAAACAAGTCCATATTCAAAAGCTTATAGAGAACAATAGAAGTAGCTGATGGAGGAAAACAAACAAATATTATAATGACACTTATCAAAATTTGCAGGATAGTTGTTGTAAGCAACATTAATTTTAGCCAGCAGAACGTACCGACAAACAAGATCAGATTTTTGAAAAACAAACAAAGTCGGTGTGTTTGCGAGCCACTCAAAATAATGCCGACTGAAGCATGTGTAACATGATCACCATGCCGCTCTCTTCTGATTTTGAATATTTACGCCCACAAAAAGGACGCAAAGAGTAAACAAACCGCCACCAAAACTGATTACGCTGGTCTAATTTGGAATAACCATATTTTTGTTTGCAAATGAATCAAATCAACATGTGCGAGCCAAATGACGCTGCTGTAACCATTGAATCATTTCATGTTCTGGCGATTTTTGAAGAAAAAACTTTTTCTTCACACACCAAGCCATAAGATCTTGTTGCTTTCTGCAATTCTACAGATGTTTTTCCGGACTTTGAAGAAAAATTATATACGTACACTGTACGTACCTAAGTTAAGCCCCTTGAGTGTCACAATTTGTGCATGCATTTTTCCTTCAAAGCGAATGTGCTCACTTTGGCTTTCAATTTCAACTATGAAACGACCATCGAAAAATTCGTATCAGATCTTCCAATCCAACACCCTTCCGCTTCGAAGACAACTGTCTCCAGGCAAGAATAATGTTGTTGCAAGTGAAAAGTGATTGCGTGCTTCCGAAAACGCACGTTTTTAAGTCGAAAATAGCCACCCTTTGCGCAGCTAAATCCAGCTTTTGCTTTTCTCTGGTCAGCTTGCCTGCCTTCAACAACGTACATGCATGTAAATGTCACATTCAAGGGGTCTAGGCGTAATTTTATAATGATGCAGCAGAATGTGTTGGCTTGCATGTAAGTACTATAGTGACCAGACGCCAGAAGAGACCATGCAAACGCATGCGGAATGCTCCAACAACACTACGCTTTATAATGCTTCTCCTTCCAGCCCGCCCCCTTGCTTTACATTCCAGAATCAGTGGTCAGTTCCGTTCAATTTTGGATTTATTTTGGACGCACTGCCAGCGTCTTATCTGTGTGTGTTTAGATTGCCAAATTTTGATTTGTTCCAGAGTTCCAGTTCACCCAATGTCAAATTTCGGTCATTCTCGTTCTCTTGTTGGACCAGACTTCTTGTTTATTCAGAGACAAAACAATCAAAGATCAAAGCGGTCTTTCTTAGAGATTTTTCTCGTGGCAAATAATTGCCCAGATTTGTTACCGTGATGTGTCGATAAAAATGTTAGCCACAAACCGCTGTCGCTTTTTGGATACTTTACGTTATTGATGTTGCACATGATCACATTAACATATCATGTGACTTTTTTCACTGACAAACAGAAATGAAATTCAGAACAGAAAAACTATTATCTCATTTAGCTAGTGTTTGGCTCACGAGTCATGACTCATCTGCACATTATTTCATGCTCTAACATGTTTTTTGGCTTCTCTCTCCCATCTTTCTTTATCTCATGTGTATTTCGCTAAAATAATGGGATGCCGGGTAACCGGAAGTGACTGTAAGTTTGTTTACCACGAACAATTTCAGATGACGCAAAATGCGGCAAACGCAAAGTGTCAACATGTGTGAATCCAGGAATCAAACAAATGACCTTGAAATCAACGAAATGACTTGAGTGGCTCTCAAAACAGCTGAACATTCGAATGTAAACTTTTCGAACAAAGAGTTGAATGCGAGACCAATGATGCTCAGCCTCAATACACGACCGCTGCTAGCTGTGTGCATTGTGCTGTGCTACGCTTATTTCCGCGTGTTCGGCGATGGCCAATACGGTAAGTGTCGAAAATGTGTTTGGTCAAACTGTCAAAGTATCTGGCGTTCAATCAAACCAAACTTTTTTAGATATCTAAGCTTGGGTTCATATTTTTGAAATTCATCGTGATTTTCAAGCTGATCAAAAATTCCCACGCCGCAGTGTCATCAATCACACGGTGCATATGGTGAATTCGGTTGTAAAGGCCGGCTTTACCATGGCTTCCACTAATTGTGTTACATAATTTCCAGCTAACATGCTAACAGACGCAAGTGCACGCACGCAGAAATTAAGATAAATCATTTTTCAGCACCCACTCTCTCTCCAGCACAGCCAGATCACAAACAAACATGCGACCGCCTCAATTTGCACAAAACAATGCGCGTGCGTGTGTTTTCCGAATGATCTGTCAACAAAACAACAGACAGACAATGCACACACACACGCCCACATTCGGTGACGATAAAATTGGCTTACCACCAGCTGGCTTACATAATGAACCAAAAATTGGTGGCGTCGTTTAAAAACAGCTATCTGTGCCGTTATGCGATAAACATTTGCACTGCAATACTGTTCGGCGCGCTGGGTAGCTGCGCATTTGAGGCTTCCGTCGGCCAATTAGCCAGCAAAATGCCCACTGCTTTTGGTCAAGCAGCTAATTTTCCAACTATGCTTGCGTTGCTTACTCACCCGAAATAAAAGCGCACAGCGCAGCGATTTTCATTGCAAAGGTCTATCAATCAAATTCTGGCGCCCTATGCGCGGTGTCTCTTACGGGCTTCTGTTTTAGTGCGGCGAGAAGCGAACCAGTAGCAGGACAATACAGAGTTGAACCGCCCGTGTGACTCATGCTCATTGGAAATTTATGTGGCAGGTTGGATGGAACTGCAGGCGATGCTATAATTGTTGGAGTGAAAAACTAGTCATTTAGCTGTAAAGTGAATTAGAAACTTTTTGCTCAGAACTTTCGCTGGGTTTGGGATGTCCAGTCGAAACTCGACGTTGGCAAGTAAAGAACATACTTTTTTGTGGATGGTGGATTGTGGGTAGAGGAAAATTTCATTCAACATGAAGAACCAATTGTGATTTTTGATGTCTGGCAATTTTTCTGCGCTTTCGCGTTTTGAGACGCTAAATACAAGTCGGTGCAAACAAAACACGATGCTTCTGAAAACCAGCAAATCTTGGAGTGTTCAGCCCTAAAGGGCCATTCATAAAGGTTGATGCGCGCGCGTCACTTCACACGGCGTCACATTCATGAAACAAAAAACAGCGCAGCTTCAGTGCGCTGCACGTTTTAGAGCACGCGCACATTCATGGACGCATGTCGGGCGACGGCTGACTCCGCTTCACGTCTTCATAAATGCTGAAGCTATGACGTCTGCGCTTCCGCACGATTCAGCGTGCGCGTTCATGAATGAGCGTTAGCGTTTTTGGTTTTTACCTTTGACTTCGCTGGGATCCGATCCTGATGCCCGCTGTCCTCCTGCTAAACGGAAACGAGGCAGCTGCGCTATGGCTGCACTCAGGCGCTAAATCCGAGTAAAAATTGCTCGGGAGTCAGAAACATTTCGATTCAGATGTTTCAAATTGAGTCGGGAAGTAAGATGAAACGCATGAGACACGGTTGTTGATGCATCTCGCGGTGGTCTGAAAAATCGATGAGTGAATTGTGGTATACAGACGCAAACATTGTATGTGGAATGGCAGAAAATGCAGTAATTCAAACTTTCTTTTGAAAACAAAAAACGGGTTTGAAAAACAGCAAAATAAGAAAAAAAACAGAGCTACGGTGGTCGGGGGAGTGGCGGATAAGACCGTTGAGCAACATTCTTCTTGAGTGACTGCTGGTTGGCGACGGAATTGCATTTTTTTCGCTTAGGCGAGCAGCATTTGTTCGCCGTGGAGGCGCAGCCGACGACGATGCATTGCGACACGGCCGTGCGTGCGCTGGACACACTCGGCATTGGCACGGGTAGACAGCGCATGCGCAAGGTGAAATGGATCAAGAACGGCGTGGTCGTCGCGCAGTTCGCCAAAGTAAATGTTTACCCGTTATTTTCTTTCTTTTTATTTGTTTTCGATTTGATTTCTTGTGGGCAAACGATTTTGATTTTATCTGATTTGTTGAAGTTTTGCGTTTTCTGATCACATCGTAATGATCTGATTTGATTAAACACGCTAAAAATGCCAGAAAATTCGAATCATTCGAAGATTTTCATGCCAAATTACGCGTTCCAAAATGCATGCCATGCTAAACCCCGTTCCAAAATTTGAAAAAATAGTAAAAAATTAGCTCATTTGAAATGGAAATGAAATTTTGGCAGAGATTTAATTGTGAAATGATTTTTGACGTTTTTTGCGTGAATCAGATTGATCAAATTTCACTGGCCAGGTTGACGACAGCACCGAATGGTGGTCGCCGCCGAGCTACGAGTTCGATCGCGTGAATTTCTCGCTGACGATCGTGTCGCCAAAGTACGGAGACCGCGGAACATACAGGTTTGTGGATTGTGTTTGCCATAAGTCCTCAGTTTTAAATTCAGTGTTCCAGAAATACATAGTGGCAGGGCATAACAGATTGATTCAATGATAAAGCAAAATTCTACCCACAGATGTGACACTGAACTCGAACTTGACGAGCAGCCGACCGTCGGTGAACTCGCGAAACCGCCGGCGGACATTCATTTTGTGGTCGCGTGTGAGTTTTTTTGTGGTTTTTGTTTATGAAACGGTGCACACTGCACACCTGGCTACCCTCGATGGAAGAGTCGGTTTTGTTGCACTGATCTGCTTGCGCTCGACGAATCGTGTTATTAGAACCAGTCAGCACTGACGTATGCTGACGTACGTCTCCATGGACGGTAGAATGCTAAATCGCGTGACGTGACGTGACTTGGCGTGACGTGACGTGACGTGACATGACGTGGCGTGACGTGACATGACGTGACGTGACGTGAAGTGACGTGACGTGACATGACGTGGCGTGACGTGACGTGACGTGATGTGACATGACGTGACGTGGCGTGACGTGACATGACGTGACGTGACGTGAAGTGACGTGACGTGACATGACGTGGCGTGACGTGACGTGATGTGACATGACGTGACGTGGCGTGGCGTGACGTGACGTGACGTGGCGTGACGTGACGTGACATGACGTGGCGTGACGTGACGTGACGTGACGTGGCGTGACGTGACGTGACATGACGTGGCGTGACGTGACGTGACGTGACGTGACATGACGTGGCGTGACGTGACGTGACCTGACGTGATTTGACGTATGCGTCAGTAAGCACAGGCCTTTGCTCAGAAAATATTGTTTGTACGCTTGCAGCGACACCGGAAACGCCAGGACAACCACAAGTGACCAGTTTCACGTCTCGCTCCGTTACAATCAATTGGCCGCCACCGTCGTCGGTGGATCCACCAAACACACCGCCAATCATGCGCTATCACGTGATCGTCAGGTGAGAAGCGCTGCAAGTTTTCGGCAAAAAGGAATGCAACACTTTGGTGAACAGTCTGATGCCGGTTATTTTCGAATGCATGAAGTTTTTCTGCGTTTTTTTCGCCCACAGAGATATCGCACGCTCAAGAATGCAAGATCCATATCGAAATCCTTCTCAACATCTATTCCACGCCGAATTCCAAGATTCATCACACGCAACTCCAAAAAAAACATGAAAAAAATTCATTGGCCCTTTCTGAAATTTCTTCTGCATTTTCGGCACTTTATTTGAGCTTGGCAAATCAGAAAAAAAGAAGAAGAATAAGCGGCTTTCAGCGTCGGCACTGCGCCGAACGCCAACAACAACAAAGTGGTCGAGGTGTACGGCGAGCGTGCGAGCGCCGTGGTCGCCAGCCTGCTGCCGTACACGTGGTACACGTTCCAGGTGCAGGCCGAGAATGTCGCTGGCAAAAGTGACGTCGGTCCGGCGTCAATGGCCGTCAGGACGAAGGGAGAAGGTACAACCGTCAATATGGAGTCAGTTTGCTGATTGGTTGATGAACTTGAGCTGATGCGTGATTTCTGTGCAGGCATTTTTCTTTCCGCAAGTATAATTGACTCATGAATTTTCTTCTGTGACGCGTTTGACTTCTTGACAGTCGTTCTTGAAACGTGGTAACAAAAGATAAACGCACCGATCGATATGTACGGAACGTCGCCTCATATCAGATCACGTGTTATTGCGAGCCACTACAATCAGGGGCGACGTGCGTCGACGTACAGTGGGTTTCTTTAAACCTGTCATCTTTTTTGCAGAATACAAAAGTTCATGAGCAGGATCGGGCTAGAAAGAAGACAAATTTAGTCACAAACGGGGATTTTGATTCCAATCAAACACAATCAATTCACTTGAATTCAAGGTTTCGCGTGCTCTGTATAACGCTGACAAATATGACAGACAGGTTTAGATAAACCCAGTAAAGTACGCCAGCATACGTCACCATGAACGCACCTTAATGATCACCACTGTGCAGCGCCGGTCGCATCGCCGCGCATCGAGCGCGTCTACAACGCCAGCAACTCGTCGCTCGTGCTGACGTGGCAGCATCCGCCGGTGGCGCTGTTGCACGGCGCACTCGTCGGCTACCGCATCATGACGCATCAGCTTGTGAGCGGCGCACGTCGCGAGTACTACGTGCCGGAGCCGGACGTCAATGTGCGTGTTCGGTTGCAGTTAATTGTAGATAATAATTGAACAAGATGGACACACTGAAAAAAGGTGTCCGTCCGGTCTCCTGTCCCCGTCTGGGTGTACCGCGTGGTATTCCGAGAACAAAACTGACAACACAGCACACTCGGCGGTTTCGGCCACTTTTGTTTCCGGGACACGGACACCGCGCGCAGCACACAGCCAGCAGCCAGGCTGACAGGACACCGGACACCTGTACGTGGAAGCAACTGATTGGTGGCAATCTGCTCTGATTTAGACGAACATGTTGTCAGTCTTCTGATGTACAGGGTGGGCCAAAAAAGGTTCCATTTTCAAACTGCTGTCACTGGCTGGTATTTCAATATTATGAGCTGAAATTTTCAGCATTGATAAAACATGTGATGCCATTTTTCTGACAAAATTTTTATCCAGTTTGGTCAAGTAGATTCAGTTTTACAGCACAATGTTTAAAAATTCCCAAATTTTCAAAAAAACGGATTTTTAACCAAGAATTTAACAACGAATCATTGCTCATAGACATCCAAATCATCATCAAGGTTTGTCGTTCGGCAGCGGCTGGATGGAATTTTACGCGAAACTGGCGAGTCACTGCAGAAAAACTTTCAGATTGCTCCCACCAGATAGCACACCAGACCCGTTGTTCTGCTGTCCACTTAACCATGACGAAACTGCAGAAAACTGAAACTGAAACACTGTTTTTATTCAAACCGTAGAAAAACTTTTCAAAAGAAACAAATTAACAGACAGAGCAACACAGAAAACAAAAAAAATCAACTGAACAATTCTTTCTGTCGCAGTCGCATGGCTGCTGACTCGAGTCCGTTGTGAAACATCAGAATTTCGCTCGAGGTGCTCAAATGCAATTCAAGTGTGAGACCTTTCCACTCTGAGCGCATGATTTGAACTATCACGGGTATCCAAAAAGACCAATTTGTCACCTTCGCAACAGTTTCAAAATTGAATCACGCATCTTGATACAAATTTTTTCTTGCACTCATTTCAGTCAATTTGTTGATTTTTCGAGCTTTTTAGAAAATCTGCCACAGTGAACGCTAGGAATTATATATCGGAAAAAAATTTTTGTCAGTAAAATGGCAACAAATGTTTTATCAGTGCTGAAAATTTCAGCTCATAATATTAAAACACCAGCCAGTGACAGCAGTTTGAAAATGGAACCTTTTTTTTTGCCCACCCTGTATTGCTGTGCTGCAAGTTATTATTCTTGAGCGGTCACCGGTGGTAAATGGCTTGTTGAGCGGTTTTCGTCAGTGTGTAACAAGCAGCACGCAGTGGGGCAATCAACCAACAGGCTAGATTTATGAGTTTTCATCAACGTACAACTGTTACTGCTTCCTTTTTTGCGCTTTTCCAGTCGTACGTCATTGACGGCTTAGAACCGTACACGAAATACTCGGTGTCGTTGGCGGCCGACAACAACTACGGATACAGCCCTTCTGACACGCGCATTGTGCGCACGGCCGAAGGGGGTCAGTCGATCGGGGGGGGGGGGCAGTGACTTTGATGCACAAGCAAGCACATTCTACCAGTCTTTCCCGTCGCCTTGGTGGTAGCGCGTTAGATTCTTGTCTGTGCGCTCGAGCGATCGAGCCCCGCCGAGGGGTGTATTGAGACAGAAAACACTATATGGGCGCCCTACTTGACGGCGCTCTGCACGTCTAACAAAAAGTAGCCCTGGCTAAAACCATCGCCTGAAATCATGTTCATTTGGACGAATTTGGTTTTGATCACTCGATCGACATACATACAGTGGAACAGTGTTATAGGAACTTGTTTTCACCAATATGTTCACTCATTGTGCATATTTCTGTCGGATTTGCTTTAATTTTTTCCGTCGTTTCGTTTGCAGTGCCATCGTCAGCGCCAGTGATTTCGAGCGCATCCGTGCTGGCCGCCACCGACGACCAGTCGACCGACCGTAGTGTCACGCTGCTGTGGGCGCCACCAAAACGGCCGAATGGTATGGAGGTTGATTTATATTAAAAATCTCTACCGAAACTCGAGAATATCGAAACCACACCGGCTTAAAAAAGGAACTGCTTCCAATAATCTGATTCAATGCAGAGCCGTTTTGTTTGTTCATTCGCCAGTGATTAAACATTGAAAAACTTCAGAGAGTGCATTCCATTTGGCTCGCATGTTCGAGACATTTTGACATGATCGCAGAAAAAACCAAAATACCGCAGCAAAAATTCTTCCGTCTTTGCAGGTCAAATTACACACTACCTGCTTTACTACGTTTTACTGCCAATGGAGGATATCATGAGACACAAACGGCGGCATGAGTCATCGTCGTCTGGGGAGACGTTCAACGACACTGCTGCAGACGTCGTCAGCGTCATTGACACCGGATCCGTGGTCTCGTACACGCTGACGCACCTTGGTACCTGCGGTTTTTACTTCCAAATTGGTGCAAACTGGTTCCTCTTCTGGCCATTTGCATGAAAATGTTTCTTCAATTTGCGTCTTTTATCGGTTAACGGATGTAACTCGCATCCTGGCAAATTTTGAAAACGTTGCGAAATCACCATCACCGCACTATGGTCGCATTTACATAACTCGACAGCTTCATAGTGTTTTCGTCTGTACATTTCGAGCGAATGTTCCAACAATCCATTCGAATTTCAAAAGTGAGTTTTTCGCTTTGTTCTCCCAGAGCCCTATCGAGCCTATCTGATTTGGCTGCGTGCATCCACGAGCGTTGGTGCTGGACCGCCAAGCGAACGCACCAGGGTGCATACGGACACTGCAGGTGGGTAACAGGGAAACAATGGGATTCGGTGGATGTAATTCCATTAGAAACAGCCTGAAACTCTTTTGAATTTTCTGCTCAGTGGATTGTGTCAACTGTCAAGCATTGAGTTGTTTATATTGTACTTTTTTCAATTCGTGTCTGACTCAAACATTGTGTTTAGCGTCAGTCACAGCTGTTTTAAGCCACACAGGTTGTGCGGATTGCATGTGCAGTCATACTGTAAAACATGCAGCCTGTGCGTTCTAGCATTTGAATCTGGTATGCCGATTGGCTGGCTGCTGACGTGATGAGCGAACTCGACGAATCATTGCGGATCAAGATCAAACTTAAAAGAGCAGCCAATCAATCAGCCTGATTACCAATGCAAGTTGCACAATTCGATTACAACTTTAAGCGGCATTCGTGAAGCTTAGTGACGCGTGGCAATGTGAAAACATATAGCTACATAGCTACGCACACATTACAACTGCTTCATGAATGCCACTTGAGTTATTATTGCTTGCAGCGCCGTCAGCACCAACGATGACTGCGGTCTCAGTGCCCGTGTCGGACACGATTGCGCTCGAATGGTCGCCTCCCACGGTGTTCTATAGACAAGTGGACGCGTACACGGTCGACATACACGCCGACGGGGCGTTCACGAAAACTGAACAGCTGATAAACACGACCACTAGAATGGTTTGCCCGATCACTTTGGTTGAACTGAATTTCAGTGTTTTTTCTGTTTTATTGGTCCGGTATTTGAAGGTGGGCATTGCACTGGTTGTTATAAGACCGTGGTAATGTTGCGCAGCCACTGATAACCGCACACGTATACGCTGGCACGCGCGCTGATGTAGTATCTCGCATGTATGCCTGTGTGTTTGCTTGTGCCTGTGCAACATTACTTGTTCTAACAAGTGCAATGTCTTTAGATTAGGATTTTTTCATGAACATCTTGTGAGTTGTAACGAATTGCTGATACTGTAGCTGGATTTTTTCAGCTTGAGCTAAAAGTCGACAACTGCGTTCGTTACGTGGCGAGCGTGCGCGCAGTGACGCACAGCATCATTGACTCAACACGCCACTATGCGAGTGCGCCGTCAAACAAACATGCGTTCATGATGGAAGGTCAGTTTTTGAAGCAAGTTCCTGTTCGTTTCAGACCATTCGTATTGTGGATGAGTAAATAAAGAGTCCAAGTAAAGGCTTGTTCATACTGTCGTATGCGCATGAAACGTCACGTCACGTCTCGTCACGTCACGTTTATGCATATGCTACCGTTCTTTAACGTTCATCAGCATACGTCAGTATGAACTGGACTCATTTCTGTCAAAAAAATCTGGCAAAATACGTACAGCATGTATGTGGAGCAAAAAACCTGTCTCATGACAAAAAATAAAACGCAAGCTGTCTACCGCGCAAACTAACCGAGTAATTTAGCAAACAAAATAAATCAATCTACAGCGCCAAATCACGACGATTCAGGCAGCTGTTGAATGGCTTGCCTTGCAGTAAGTTGCGCACTTCGATTGCGGCCGTTTCATAGAGTTCGTGCCAGGACTCGAGTGAGTAGAACGAGCTGTGTGGCGTGATCATCAGATTTGGAACATCATGGAACGTGCCACCTGAGAAGTTTTGCAAAAAATGAGTTGTTTTTGTGGCGAATGTGCGTTGCCAACAAATTTGCATCAGTTTGCTGAAAACCTGCCGAAATCCTTTCCACAGTTTATTCAATTTGCTGAAAACCTGCCGAAATCCGTTCCACAGTTCATTCAACGGCACACAATAATTCATTCCAAAATTTTATTTATTTGCAGAAAATGCCAAGAACCACACGAATTTTGGCATGGCATAGAATTTTTGGCATGGAATGATTTCGAAATGGATTTTAGAAAGGATTTTGGCATTTTTGAGCGCGTTCACAATTATTGGAACTCTGTCTGGCATTATGTTCGAATTGTTGCAAGCGGTTTCAGTGCAATGCACAACAAGAAACTGGTCAGTGGTCACTAGTTCTGTAGTTCATCACTCCAACACTGGATTGTGAAAAAAAACTCAATGTCCGTTTGGATTTAGTTTAGAAAAAAAAGTTTTTTTTCCAAAACTTGCAACTGGTTCCACTTTCCAACCAACCTTTCACCATCGGATTGTTTGGCTCGCTTTCGTGCACGTCCAATGCAGCGCCTCTCAGTTTGCCGCTTTTCAACGCTTCGGCCAGCGCTTCATCGTCGATCAGACCACCGCGCGAAACGTTCACAATCAGAGCGCCTGTTTTTGGTTCCTCAATATATCTTGCATTGTTTTTCAATGAGTTTTTGAGGTTTTTTATCTTTCGGCGCACCAAAACGTGGGGTGAAAATTTCGCTGGAGGCGTTTCGGAACATTTCTTGATGATTATGATTATGATCATGCGGATGCGCGAGCGAGCGTCAGCGAGCGGACAGCGCATCACGCATTATATGAGCCGTTATCCTCTCGCGCGCGTTTTTCAAATTTGCTCGCTTCCTCCAGCGAGCATAGTATAAGCCACAAACTTGGTTCTGTGCACACGAAACGAACACCCAAAGTTGTGCTTGGAGCCGCGAAAAATTTTTTATCCGACTACTTTTCATACGCTGTAGACACGAAAAACCTATTCTGAAAACAGTGTTACTTATTTTTCTATCTCTTTTTTTTTTCCGGTATGTCATCAACATGTGTTCGCGCTTTCAGTTTTTACCTGCGACACGTTCACAGTCTAGCAAGAATGTTTCCTGGGGTAATTTCATCCGTAGATTTGGAAAAATGGGTTAATTTTTTGCCCCGACCACTTTTTTGGGTAAAAATTTGGGCATTTTTAAAAGTTCGCAGCGTTTTCACCGGGTTTCAAGTGTTCGCCCTTTCAATTTTTAGCTGGGACACTTTCACAGTTGAACAAAAATGTTTCCTAGGGTAATTTCATCCGTAGATTTGGAAAAATAAGTTAATTTTTTGCCCCGACCCCTTTTTGGGGTAAAAATTGGGCTTTTTTGAAAGTTCGCAGGGTTGTCACCTGGTTTTAAGTGTTCGCCCTTTCAATTTTTAGCTGGGACACTTTCACAGTTGAACAAGAATTTTTCCTCGGGTAAATTCATCCGTAGATTCTGAAAATTTAGTTTATTTTTTGCCCGGGCATTTTTTGGGTCAAAATTGTGCATTTTTTGAAAATTCGTAGCATTTTGACTGGGTATCATTTTTTCAGTCTTACAAATTTTGTCTGAGCTACGAAAAATAGCAGAAATGTTTAGTCCGTAGGAATTCAATACGCTGATCACGGATTTTGGGATAGTTTTCTTACGTGAGCAACTCTAGATGCTGAATCGTGACGATTTCGGGCGAATCGGCCGTGGAAGTTGGCGAAATCGGTCCAGAAACGAAAAACAAGAAAAGGGTGTTTTCCAGGGTAATTCAATGCGCTGATCACGAATTTTGGGTTAGTTTTCTTACGCGAGCAACTCTAGATGCTGAATCGTGACGATTTCGGGCGAATCGGCCGTGGAAATTGGCGAAATCGGTCCAGAAACGAAAAACAAGAAAAGGGTGTTTTCCAGGGTAATTCAATGCGCTGATCACGAATTTCGGGTTAGTTTTCTTACGTGAGCAACTCTAGATGCTGAATCGTGACGATTTCGGTCGAATCGGCCGTGGAAGTTGGCGAAATCGGTCCAGAAACGAAAAACAAGAAAAGGGTGTTTTCCAGGGTAATTCAATGCGCTGATCACGAATTTTGGGTTAGTTTTCTTACGTGAGCAACTCTAGACGCTGAATCGTGACGATTTCGGGCGAATCGGGCGTGGAAGTTGGCGAAATCGGTCCAGAAACGAAAAACAAGAAAAGCGTGTTTTCCAGGGTAATTCAATGCGCTGATCACGGATTTTGGGTTAGTTTTCTTACGTGAGCAACTCTAGATGCTGAATCGTGACGATTTCGGGCGAATCGGCCGTGGAAGTTGGCGAAATCGGTCCAGAAACGAAAAACAAGAAAAGGGTGTTTTCCAGGGTATTTCAATGCGCTTATAACAAAATTTGGGTTAGTTTTCTTACGTGAGCAACTCTAGACGCTGAATCGTGACGATTTCGGGCGAATCGGGCGTGGAAGTTGGCGAAATCGGTCCAGAAACGAAAAACAAGAAAAAGGTGTTTTCCAGGGTAATTCAATGCGCTGATCACGGATTTTGGGTTAGTTTTCTTACGTGAGCAACTCTAGATGCTGAATCGTGACGATTTCGGGCGAATCGGCCGTGGAAGTTGGCGAAATCGTTCCAGAAACGAAAAACAAGAAAAGGGTGTTTTCCAGGGTAATTCAATGCGCTGATCACGGATTTTGGGTTAGTTTTCTTACGTGAGCAACTCTAGATGCTGAATCGTGACGATTTCGGGCGAATCGGCCGTGGAAGTTGGCGAAATCGGTCCAGAAACGAAAAACAAGAAAAGGGTGCTTTCCGGGGTAATTCAATGCGCTGATCACGAATTTTGGGTTAGTTTTCTTACGTGAGCAACTCTAGATGCTGAATCGTGACGATTTCGGGCGAATCGGCCGTGGAAGTTGGCGAAATTGGTCCAGGAACGAAAAACAAGAAAAGGGTGTTTTCCAGGGTAATTCAATCCGCTGATCACGAATTTTGAGTTAGTTTTCTTACGTGAGCAACTTTAGATACTGAATCGTGACGATTTCGGGCGAATCGGCCGTGGAAATTGGCGAAATCGGTCCAGAAATGAAAAACGAGAAAACGGTTTTTCCAGGGTAATTCAATGTGCTGATCACGGATTTTGGGTTAGTTTTCTTGTATGAGCAACTCTAGATACTGAATCGTGACGATTTATGATGAATCGGCCGTGGAATTTAGCGAAACCGGTCCAGAAATGAAAAACAAGAAAACGGTGTTTTCCATGGTAATTCATTACGCCGATCACGGCTTTTGGGTCAGTTTTTCTTTTGTGAGCGATTCTAGGTACTGAATCGTGACGATTTTGGGGAATCGGCCGTAGAAATGGCATAGGAGAAATCGGCCTAAAAACGAAAAATGAAAAACCTGAGTTGTCCGGGGTTTAGAAGAATGTGTGACCAACGAATTGTGATTTTGGTCCGACCTTCGGGGCTTATGTAAAAGTCAGAATATTATCTAAAAATGCGTGAGACGCATATAAAAGGAGGAATATGGCCTTGTGTAAGCAGTGAAAGACTTGGCTCGACAACGCTTTTCAAGTCTCTGATGTGGTACACACGGATACAAGTACATAAGGGTCATATTTTTGCGCCGCGTTTGTTTGTTTTTTTGAAGCACGCCCCCCACCGATTCCGGAAACCCGAAGGTACCAAACTCCGGTGGTATTGGGGAATGGAC
The DNA here is from genome assembly GCA_030248135.1 of Theristus sp. LFF4_11. Classification (NCBI taxonomy): domain Eukaryota; kingdom Metazoa; phylum Nematoda; class Chromadorea; order Monhysterida; family Xyalidae; genus Theristus; species Theristus sp. LFF4_11. The sequence continues at coordinate 19,213 of JASANC010000257.1, read as the reverse complement.
GGCTCACCATCCCGTGGAACCAATACCCTCGGCATGTGAGGGGGCAGCCTCTAAGCCCCGCTCTGTCCTGGGGGCACCAGTGATCTTAGCCCGATTTCGGTTTCGGTGGCCTGCGGTCGCTATATCCCCGGAGGGCAGCGAATCCGAAAGTTTTCGTTTTCGTTTTCGTTTTGCTGAAAAGCGTAAAACTTTGAAGTTATTTTTTAATTGTTCTCTTCGATTTAATCTAAAATCACGCCATGTGCGAAATTCTGTAAATTCTGTGCAAAAACAGAAAAATTAGAGATTGCAAAACATTGTTGCATGTAGCTTTTTCGTTGTTGTTAACGTACGCACCGCTGTGTACACACCAGCACCAGTGACAAAAAGGAGTTGTCTTCCGTTGATTTTCACCTTTTTTACCGGTGTCACCTTCAACTAGTGTGGCAGGATAAACCGTCTGTCCCGTGAGTCATTGCCTTTGCCACAGGAGACCTTGCGTTCCGCAATGCTTCTGCGATACAATTTGTCCTGAACAAACCAGTGTCAGCGAGCTAAAGTCTGATTGTTATTTTAGTAGTTTTAGTGGTCGCTAAATGCCCGAAATCCGCAAATGTGAAAGGTCATTTGTCTACAATACAAAGCACGAGGGTTGCCAAGTGCAACCGAAATCATAAATAAACGGCGCAAAAATATGACTCTTATGTACTTGTATCCGTGTGTACCACATCAGAGACTTGAAAAGCGTTGTCGAGCCAAGTCTTTCACTGCTTACACAAGGCCATATTCCTCCTTTTATATGCGTCTCACGCATTTTTAGATAATATCTTCATGATTATGATGCAAATTTGAAAACATAGTAAATTTCTGACAACCTGTCATCTTATTCAACAGAATACAGAGCCCACGAAACTTTGTGAATTGAAGAAAAACGAGCACGAATCGTGGTTTGTTTCGTAAAATCAAAAGTTCCTTTTGTGACATACATATAGGTCTTCTTTCCAACCCGAACCCGTTATTTCGTCTTTCGAGGGCTCTGTATACAGCAAAAAACAATGACAGGTTCAAAAAAACATACTGTACAGTCAAAATCGAGACTTTCACCGAGTGTACACTGTACCGTCGGGCATGGTCTGTATGGATTTCCGATTGATGCAATGCCGATTGTCGTTCGTGAGCGGCATCGTCAGCACCACACAGTCGCTCGTCCGCAGCAATTCCTCGAACGTCGCACACTCGTCGATGCCGAGCGCCTTCTGCTGCCCGGGCGCAATCAGCGGATCGAAAAATTGAACGCGAAAGTTGAACGCTTTCGCGCGCATCACCGTCGCCGTGCCGATGCGACCTGGTTTCATTCAGGGGCGTTTTTTAACATAATCGAGTCGTATCGGCAATGTTTTCGCACAACTGGGCCAACTAAAAATTTTTGTTTTCGTGTCTTTCTCAGAAAAATGGTCCTCAGAAAAAGTGATCACACACTTCGAAACAGTCGAGATGACTATTCGGTATAGTGAAGATAATCGGGCGTTCGTTGGTCTTCGTTCTTTGGTCTGGCGTCTGCGGTGTTTTTCGAATTTGAAAAAACACCGTACGGTTAAGAAGTTCAGCCAATAAGCATCTACTTTCCTTCAAAGTTGCACACGTTTTCAAGCGCCTGCAGAAATGGCCCACCTAATCCAGCAATGCCGATCGTCTTGCCGCGAATCCTGCGCGCCCTGCTCGCCACCTGGCATATCTCCTGGATCTCAACGAATCGGCCGCCCTCTCGAACGGCGACGGCAGCAGCGAACGACTGTCGATACAACATCAGCACCAGACTCATCGCCTGGTCGGCCACTTCTTCGACGCCGAATTTCGGTGTCGTGCAGACCGGAATTTCTGAGGAGCATCGGAATGTTTTTCATGTTTCAAAGTCAAGGTCGTTCACATTCGGTTGTATTTTCAAATGAACGAACATAAACTTTGAAACGTGATACAAACATCACACGGAAACTGAAACTTGAGCGGCGTTCATGAAGCGGTATTTAGTGACGCATAGCTGTAGCTACGCGTCACTAAAAACTGCTTCATGAATGCCCATTCACTGAGTTTAGTGGCGGCATGCACGTCGATGTTGTCGAAACCGACGCCGAATCGCACAATAATTCGGAGGTTCTTGAACTTTTTGATGTTTTCCTCGTTTAAATTGACGAAATGATGCAGCAGAATGGCGATCGTTGCGTCGCGGTCCTGCGATGATGTTGAAGACAACGGTGAACTGTCTGTGCGTTCGTGGGGGATCGAACCCCGCCGAGGGGTGTATAGGCTAGGCACGTATGGCAGAGAAAACTCGATAAGCGCCCTGCCCTACTTGATGGCGTTTCTGTACGCTTTTCTGGGCTACCGTCCAGGCTAAAAACATTGCACAAAATGCTGTTCGGAATACCAGCTTTCATTATTCCCACAGAATTGAATTATGTGGAGTGAAAATAGACTCTGCTTTCAACATTTCCTGTTGAGAAAAGCGAAATCAAGTGAATGTTGACTTGCTTCCCTTGTACCTCTTGTGGAATTTGATCAGCAGCCTTGATGTTGAAGGCCTTCACACGAACGCCACAATCCTTTAGCACTTCTTCGATGATGCTTGGGTCCCAGCCGTCCGCCACACACACCAGATTTGCCATTTCTGTTTTCTGGTGTATTTTTGTCGTTTAGAGCGCAGTTATGTATTCCGATAAATTTCTAAAATCAGAAGCCGCTGTTTCTTACTCTGTTTGATTTCTGTCAGTCTGATGTAAGGATTTTAGCAGTAAAAGGAAACCTGCATAACTTGACTGGCCTAGTTTCAGTTTCTATCGCGTACTGGCATGATAAATTGTGTTCTCTTATCTGTGTTTGTTTGCCACCGTTCTTTCCAGAATTTGCAGCAAAAAAATTACAACCGAAACAAAACTTTTATTATTACACAAACGATCATGCAAACTCAGATAAGAACAGTAAATCAAATCGGGAAAAGTGATTGGACTCTTCTACCAATACAACCAAAAGGCCACACAAACTCTCTAACGTTCACAATGAATTCGCATAGAAACGTGGAAACATTGTTTGGATCATGAGCATGAGACAAAGAACTGAAAATTTTTATAAACGCGCTGGTTATTTTTATCGGTCGAACCGTCAATAACAACAATCAATACAACAGTATTTCGCAACTCGCAAAGAACTCGAAAACATAAAAACGCCTGCTGAGCTGACCACGCAAAAAAGCAAGTGTCCGAACAGGCGTCTTAGTGTGACGCGTGGTGTTTTGTTGCTGGTGGTGTCTGGACTTAAAAGTGACCCTTTTCTCACCCTCTTATCAATTGCTTTAAATTTCAGTAGAACAACCGCAGCACGCGTCCGAGCGTTCGCGCGTGACCCTGTACACGTCGTTGTGCACCACCGCCACTGATCGCCATCAACATTCGCCACCGCCCGAGCAACAGCAGACGCCGCAGTCCGGCGAGACGGCCGCTTCCGCAGCGGTGTCCACGTTTCATCGTCGTCGACCGCTCGACTCGCTCGTGATCTCGTGTCGACCGTCGTTGCTGCTTGGACCGCTGGACGGCGCGCCCGATCGGCGACTCGCGCAGCTGCGACCGTCGCTGATGGCTGCGGTCGGGCTGACGATTCTGACGTTCGCGATGGTGACCACGTGCATCGTGATTGGCCTGTTGGCCTACAGGTCTGTACACTGTCTTTCTTTAAACCGGTCATCTTCTCCGCATGAATACAGAGCGCCTGACAGAACAAACAACCCGCTCACGTTTTGACGAAAACATATTTAGCCATACAAATGCGGTCTTTGATTTCTACCGAACCCTGTCATTCGTTCTGCACGCTCTTGCAAACAAGTGACAGGTTTGACCACGCCTACTTTCGAGCAACACCGTGAAAAACAGTGCATGTTTGCAGACGTTACGCGATCCACCAGCAAGCAGTGCATGACGCTCTCTACTCGTGTGCGTCGTCGGCGCTGTACGTGCCCTACGATGAGAGCAAACATGCGCCGATTTGTGTCGGCGACTTTCAAGCGCACGTGACTCGCATGCACGCCGATGCGGACGCGCTGTTTGCTGCTGAGTACGAGGTGTGCGACGTGGTGAATGCAGCTGAAATGCTGCAAAACATGCTTAGTGGCTGGGCAGCCTATCTGGCTCTGCAGTAAAGTACAACCAGTCCACATTGTTCAGAGGCATTCGCGAAGCAGTATCTCGCCCATAAAACGTAGCGACACGCTACTAATCACTGCTTCATGAATTCCACTTTACATTCGATCGAGTATTTCAAAAATCAGATTAGATTACAGCAATTCTGAAGCTGTTTTTTAATTGAAAACTACAAAATATCGCAGCAAAAAACTCTGCAGATACACTTCAGGCAATCGAGTCGATGTCAAATGAAATGGAACTGAACAACGAAGTGACGTGCACTCAATCAACGCAACCGCATAATCGGCCAAAAAACCGCTACGTCAACATACTCAGCTGTACGTGTGCGGTAGTTAAGCGGCATTCATGAAGCACCGTGCATTTAGGGATGTGTGGCTTATTGAAACATGGCGACGCGTCACTAAAGCGCATTCACGAAGCAGTATTTGTGACGCGTAGTTCTAATATTGAAACATAGCGACACATCACTAAACATAACCTTAAAACAACGATTTTTTTCGAAACTTCTGCATTTATCATACTTTTCCAGACGACCATTCGCGTGTGACGCTGAAGCCGATTGGCATGACCGCCGGCTCTGACTACATCAACGCGAATTTTGTGGACGTCAGTTGAAAGTTTTCTTCAAATTTTTTATCAAAACAAAAACGTACAACAAAATGCCCCACAGTCAACATCGTGGCCTGGGTGCCAGATGGCACGTTAGACTATTGTCTGTTCCCCCAGGGTGGGGAATCGATCCCTGGCGCGCGAAGGGTGGTTTGGCATTGATACAAAAAAAAACTCGATGGGCGTCCTATCTGACGGCCTTCACAGTTGACACTTTTTCTGGGCAGCCCCGGGTCAGACACGAAACTATCGCCCAAAATTCTTGCTCGTTAACGGCAGTCCTCTGAATTCAGGGTTACCACAAGGCTGGCGCGTACATTGCGACGCAAGGCCCGATGCCTCACACGTTCGTCGACTTCTGGCGGATGGTCTGGGAGCAGCGATGTGCCGTCATTGTCATGATCACCAATGTCGTCGAGCGAGGCAGGGTCAGTTTTACAGCAGTGGCGTGAAGAACTGATGATTGGCCGTTTGCACTCTCGCATTTTTGTAGCTCCCCACACTGGTTCCAGAAACCCGAATGTACTAAACTGGTGGTTTGGTGTGTTGTCTTTTCTATTGGTTTCGAGACTCAAGGCACGCAAGGATAGGAAAACACTTCATAAATTGCGCGGCAATTCAAATTCGCGACGGGTCGCTACGAGAGAGGGACATTTTTAAAAAAACACTGAGAATTTCTCAACAAAAATCTTATTCCACCACAACTATGGATGCCCGGCCATTTTCGTGTTTGATTTTTGTTGAAAAAAATTCCTTAATGTTGCCAACTGCATGCTGAGTTGGCAAATTAGCGTGCGGCGTGCGTGTATTTTTTCCCTTTTCTCTGCATGCAACCCACCCCTTTCCGGTTTTCACGATTTTTAAAATTGAACAACTTTCCGAAAAGAAACAGTTTTTCTTGCAGCGAAAATGCGACCAATACTGGCCGTCAGAAGGCAGCGAAGCGTACGGCGGTCACTTTCAAGTGCGCCTACTGAACGAGTCAGCCACGGCCTATTATGCTGTCAGGGTGCTGTCGCTGCGCAATTTGAAGTCAATTCCGGTTTGTTTCAGTGGTGGCACAAACTATTTGTTTCAAACTATTTCCCACCGAAATTACATCATGTGCTTCCTCCAAAACATATGCGTTTGTTGTGCCGCAACAACTTGACGTGAAATGATAAACCAGACTGAATTTCCGGTGCCTGTGCACGGGTGTTTTTGACATCGTCATTTTGGATGCAACACGTTCAAATAAATCGGCAATACACGTTCGGATAATTTAGATGAGCTCTGCTCTGGTCACTGTGAGTTGACACACAGTCAACTCCCGACGGTCAAATGACAGGGTGTTTCAAATGACATAAATGTTCATGTTGACTGTTGTCGCTTGCAGCGCGCCGCAGAGCGCATCGTGTTCCACTACCACTACACCCATTGGCCTGACCACGGTGTGCCGTCGTGTCCGCTGCCGGTGCTGAGTTTCGTTCGCAAATCGTCCGATGCAAACCGAGACACCGCCGCTGGCCCGGTGGTCGTCCACTGCAGGTTGGTAGGTTGACAGAAACAAGCCTAAGCCTAAGCCTAGCCGAAGTCCAAGCTTAAACCAAAATCTAACCCTAAACCTAAGCCTAAGCCTGCTCATGGTGTCTTACACTTCACTGGTATTATGCCGCGCAATGCAGAATAAAACTGACTGACTGAAGCCTAAACCTAAGCCCAAGCGTAAGCCTAAGTCTAAGCCTCAGCGAATGTCTGTCCGCAAAGCGTCTCTCTCTTCTTCCAGTGCGGGTGTTGGCCGTTCCGGAACGTACATCGTTATCGACGCGATGCTGCAGCAGCTGCGCGATCGAGCGTCCGTCAACGTGCACGCGTTCCTCAGACATATTCGACGACAACGAAATTATCTCGTTCAAACAGAGGTGCACGAAACTGGAGGGACCTGGGTTTCTCGAATTATCTGACGATGGTGTCCTTTGCTTTAACAGCCGTGAAAAGTTTTTTGTCTGTGAAACTGTGAAACTAGCGGTGGATGGCTGAATTTGCGAGACCCCATCCAGGTGTGTGTTACTTTTTACTCCATGAAAATTTCCCGTAACCTGTGCGTTTGCAGGAGCAGTACATTTTCTGCCACGAAGTGATCCTGGCTGCCATTCAGACGGGTGTCACGGAGATTCCGATCAATAATCTTGCCGTCTACATGGACCACTTGCTGGTTGAGTGGGACCAACGATCGAAGTTGACTCTTTTGGAGCATCAGTATACGGTCGGTTGTTATGAAAATGTAGATACGCGTTTCTTGTAAACCAATTCACCGGTGATGACTTGATGATCTTGATGATAGTGGTTTTTATAAACACTGATTGAAATCCAGTGTCGGTCGATCAAAAGCTCTAATAATGAGCCCGTTCAGCGTTCATACTAACATAAACGTATACGGCACGACTCGGCACACGTCACGTCACGTCAGGTGTCGTGTTATTGCTCAGTGTCGTTCATGGAGACGTGCCCTTTGATGTATGTCGACGTACGTCAGCAAACGCCAGTCAGAACTGGCCGTAAAACTCTCACCTCCTTGCAGCGACAGTGCGAAATGAGACAAAAAACAATCAAAAGCGATATTATAACATCCAGTGACTGGCGAACGATCATGATGCAGCTTAACTAATCTCGTGTAGATTGAGTTTCATTTCGTTTTGCAGCTGGTGACAGCGGCGGTAAAAAACGCCAGCCTGGAGCAAATCGCCAAACAGCCGCGGAATCACGACAAAAACCGTAGCGGTTCACTTTTGCCGCTCGATGACGGACGCGTGCCGTTGGCGTCAGGCGCGTCGTCAGCTGTCGACTACATAAACGCCAGTTTCATGCAGGTTTGCGCACTCGGGTTTTCGCAGTTTTGAGAATGGTTGAACTGTTTTGAATGAATTGAATGGTTGAAATGTGGTGTTCTGATTGTCGTATATCATACCAAATGTTCGCTCAACAAACGTCAGCTTGGTTTTAAAACGGCGAACTGGGAAAACCGCCACGGTTTTTCGCATTTTACCAAAGTGAAACTTGCCAAAAAAGCGTACAGGGTCTAGCTTTAGACACCATACCAAAAACCGTCATCGTTTCTTACTGGTAAGCAAAACAAAATTCGACCAACAATACAAACAAAAGCGGTCGTTTTCAGGGCTACAGCCGCCAGGACGAATACATTGTGACGCCGTGTCCATTGGCGGCAACGACGGCAACGTTCTGGCAAATGGTCTGGGACTACAGTAGTCCGCTTGTGGTCGTGTTGTGCGACATCGACGACGACCAGCGGAACTCGCTGCAGTTTAGCAAATCGGTTCGTTTCATTTTGAATGCGAATATTGTTGTTGATTGTCATTGGTCGAACATTTGCCGAAATTGCAAATTTTGCTTTAAAAAAATGCCGTTCAAGAACAGGCCAGGATTTGAGCATGCCGATTTTTGCATTTTTTCGGGGTTGATTTTTAGCTTCACCGCGCCCCCATCGGTTACAGAAAGTTACGGGATTTACAGTTTGTTTGTTTGTTTCAAACTGGTCACTTTTTCTCAGAATACAGAATTCGCGAAAGAAGAAAAACGGGATCGGAGTCGCGAGAAAACATATTTAACCACGAATGGAGTGCTTGCTTTCAACCAAACCAGATATATTCGCGTATTTTACAGAAAAAAGTGATAGTTTTAACCAAACCTTTCATACTGTGCTTCGTATAAGGGCCAATATCTAAGTTATCCCAGCTGAATTCCTGCTCTGAACTCAGCTAAGCTACTTTCAATAAAACCGTATCCAAATTTCTCAGGACTTCCGAACGTTCTGGCCGCGGTCTCCGAGCGAAGTCGACTACGGTGGCATCCAAGTGCAAAACTTGATCGAACGCAACATTGAACGCTGGCAGTGCATCGAGCTGCTGCTGTCCGCGAAAACTGACGATTTCCAATTGACGTGCCGTCTTTTATTGGCGCCATTTTGGCCGACGACAGTCTGCCATCAGCCGAACGATTCTCTCTGGGATTTGGTTCGTTTCGTTTCGTGCCAAAACGAATCGTGCTTTTTTATTTTTTGTGTTTTTTGCTTCTTTGCTGATTGGCATCAATGCCATAACACCATTATACCGCATTGTGGTGGGAGGGGGGGGCAATGAACAACAGCAACAGTGCAGTTTGTCTAGAATGGCACACCGGACTGGAAAGTCGGTTGTATGTCCAGAAATAAAACCGGTTTTTTCACAGAATAAACAGGTTTTCCGTGTTCTCAACGCACAGTTTCATCACAATTTCAGGTGCGCTGCGTGCAAACGTTGCACTCGGAGCAGCCGGCCGAGCCGGTGATCGTTGTCGACGAGCACGGCGGCACGGCGGCCGCGACGTTCTGTGCGCTCAGCAGTCTCGCTCAACAGATCGAGCTCGATGCGGCCGTCGACGTGTTCACCACCGCCAGACTCTACCACTGCAGGCGGCCGGGCGTCTGGTCGAATCTGGTGAGTCGTTGCGAGAGACAGGCTGACTGACTGCGATCGATTGGTTGTGCGTTTTGCGGTGGCTGGGTGAGACAAAACTGACTCACAGTGGACTGGTAGCAAGTTTTGCGCACAGGTTGTTTTTGTATAGCGAACACACAGCTGAGAAATCTCGTTTTTGCATTTGTTGAATAGTTTTTCGGAGTTTTGTCTTCACTAAAGCGTACTTGGACAAGCATTTTTCTTGTCAAGACATTCTAGACTCTAAGCACTTTTGGTTCACACCTGACATTCTAAGTGTTCGACAGAGTTCACACAGTCCACGCTGTTGCTTCCCACACAAAGTCCTCCCGCATTCAGGCCAGCTACCGTCTGCTGTACGAGTCCGTTCGCCAACTGGTGCCAGCGGCCGCCACCAGCAACAACACCACTGGCGGCAACAGCGACTCGTCCAGTGACACCTCGCTGTCACCTGACGACGCCACTTGGGCGCTTTCATCGTCGCAGAATTCAATCTGGCGTCGAACGGTTGTGCGACCGCCACCGCCGAAACCGCCAATGCCGGCGGCGCAGAGTGCGCCAGGTTTTGGCGATAAAAACGTCACGCCAGGCAAACAGCTGGCGACAAACAACCCGCCAACGGTGGTGGAGACGATTGTGAGGCAAACTACGGGTAGTGGTAAAAATGGCGGCGTTGAACAGCACCGCACTGTGATGAGCCTGTCAGCCAGTGGACTGCGTGACGTCACGTTGTGAAAATACGTTTTGGTCCATTTCAGTCGTTTTGACAATGGAACACATTGCCAACTTCAACTTCCGGCTGACAGCTTCTAATTAACAGAGTTTATTGCAGAGCAGTGTAAAAGTTTACGTGTTTTCTTTAGTCGAACTGAGTTTTACTGATGCCAATTTTTTTCTTGAAAGCCAAATTGTACATCAAGTGTTTTGTGCCATTGATCTCTCCCACTTCTTGCCATGACTTTACTTTGCCTTTTTAGGTATTACTCGTGGTAACTACTGTCTCAAAACAAAAAAATCGCATTTCTTTTTGATTTCTCTCCACACACAGTGCACTTTTGGCACATGACATGATCCAAATGAAATCAAGCAAACGAACAACTGAACTGAAACACGCAGAGAATTCAACAAACAAATAGTAACAAAAATGTAGATTAACGGAATAAAACAAACCTATATAAAGAAACAAACCTATATTAATTCCAATAAATATCGAGAAAAAAAATAGATGGAGTTAAACTTGAACATAAAAACGTAGGGCAAGACGTAAACTGTACAATTAAACATTGTCATTAAAAGTTTATTTCCTTTCAATTAAAAGTTTTCACCTAAAACTAAAACTTTCTTCAAACGGTCCACCTCACATAAACAGTGCCCTTTGCACCGTGAAATCTAAACAGAAAACTTCCGTTGTATTATATCAGAATACTCATCAGCAATTTGAACGTTCAAACAACGCATGACCAGAAATATGCGATACTTATAACCTTGGTTCGTGAACACTGTTACTTTTTTCACTAGATCGTTGCATTGAGATACGACGTTGGAAAAATGTATATGAAAAACTGTATAAGGACGGTTTTCTACTTTTTTGAGCACACGTTTAGAAAAACAGGTTTGTGGCAACTGTATCATTTACACAAGACAAAAATTTTAAAAATATCCAAAATTTACACCAACGGCCCTTTGTAGTTTGTATAATCGATTTTGATTGAACACTTCGCTGAAAGACACAGAAAACGTACACAGATATTACAAAAATTTTATTGTAAACTGATGATAATGAATAAGCCAAAACAAAGTAAATAAATACAGTGACTGGCTACAAGGCTTTGTGCACAGTACCGTGGGCCCAAAAAAATTTTCGAGGGGGGTATGGTACCGTGGGGGGGGGGGGGTGCCGACCAACAAAAAGTGAGGGTGGGGGGGGGGGGGGCGGGGTCCAAACTATGGTAACGTGGGACCCCCCGTGGGGGTGCATTTTTTCAAAATTTTCTGTGGGGGGTGCACCCCCCCCCACCACCCCCATGATATTTTTTCACTTAAATTTTGAAGGAAAAACGCTAAATTTTGCTGCAAAATCTTTGAAATTACACAATGAAGAATGTCAAGTTATCATATATTCAGCTTATATTATGGACTTTATAGACAAAAAATCATGATTTTCAAAAAAAAAAAATTTGTGTGGGTGGAGAAAATTGGGCGGGGGGTGTTCGCGAGACAAAATTTCATGGGGGGTGTGTGGGGGGGGTGTCGGCCAAATTTTCGAGGGGGGTCCGATGGGGGGTGCCCGGTTTTAGGGGGGTGACACGGTGCCCCCACCCCCACCCGACGGTCTCTGGTGCTCTGGGGGGTGCACCCCCCCCGCCCACGGTACTGTTTGTGCAACCAATTGACTCTTTGACCACACATTGCACCGCGACCACACAAAGCAACCGTCGCGCAGCTTTTTCCACTCATGTTATGCAAAAAAAGTTTAAATAAAAAAACAAAAAAACACCACAATGCAATACACAGTACACCGGAACAACCGACCCAAAAAGGTTGTAAACGTTGCAAGCTCTCATCTTTGAAAACAAATGAAAACCGCCCCAGACCTCAGGAACTGGTGATCCACTTTTCCAGCGTCAGAGTCTCGGCTGAAAATTTCAGAGAACAAAAATCAACTATTACGCATAAACTAAACACACAACATAAACAAACGACAGATGGTCTGACGTCTGAACAGGAACACGTTGCTGATGTGCAAAACGTAACAACAAAGTAACACTAGCACAGCAGCCCATTAATTTTCCAGAGCCGCCAACAAAGCCGGACGCCAGCTAATGCACCAAAAATGATTACAGAGCCCGTAAATCGGTTCACATGTTGCGCACATAGGGTTGGCATGGCAAATAAAACCAGATGATTTTCAAAAAAACCGGCTTTATTTCCGTTTTTCTGGCAAAAATAAAAAAACAGGTTTTTTACCCCCTTTAAAATTTTCGAATTCTTTTGGTGGGTGAAAACTACTGGACGATCATATCACACAATTGCTCGTTGCATTTCGTAACCCTCAAAAAATAAACTGTGACAAACTCAAATTGAGCTTCGGGACGCTTAAAAACTGCATTTCTGATTGTCTGCGAGGACCAAATTCTGGAAACTGGGTGCTGGAAAAATTGGGAAATAAAACGGGTTTTAAAACGGAAATAAAACCAGTGTTTTCCCAGCGACATAAAAAACCGGTCTGTACCATATCTCTATGCGCACACACACAAAAAAAACACACCGTTGTATCAATTAAATCAAAAAATCAAAACGAACGCTGATTGGCTCTCTGAAGTCTGTCTGAACGAGACACGACGCAGCCAATCAGCAACGTGTAATGGTTCAACCAACAACCGAGATCAATCAGTGTTCATTTCTAGAATTATGCCTCAAAACAAGCCGAAGCAGCATTCATGAAGCAGTATTTACTGACGCACAGCTGTAGCTACGCGTCACCACCGCTTCATGAATGCCCCTAAACTAAGCCAGAAATCAAAGCGTCTGATCGCCCGCCCTCCGCGTCCATTCGTCCTCCGTAATCGGCTGCATCGTCGTCTTCACCGCCCTTTGCTGCTGCCCGACGCCACCACCGGCTTGGTAGTTCCGCGGTAGACTCTGCGTGGACAGCGCCGTTTGAAAGAACAACTCCATGGTGCCGATGTTGCTGTCGTCCACAGCAGCGTCTGACAGGAACGACTGTCGATTCAGCTGCTGCTGCTGCTCCGCTCCGCCGCCGTGTCGCGACTCGAGACTGCCGAACGCCTGCTGCAGCTGGCGTTCCAGTAGCGCCAGTTTACCCTGCGGCGTGTCAGGTGACGGCAGCACGTTCGGCTGTTCGCTGTCATCGGCGCTGCGGTCATCGGTCGATTGTTTCGGTTGCGCTTGTGTGAACTTCTCCAGTTGCTCTGCGGTGTAGCCACGCGAGCGTAGCTCCGTCAGTAAGCGCTGCCGATACAGACTGAATCGCTGTCGAATCTGCCAGACGTATTGTTGCTCCTCGAGCTCGAGAATACGCAGGAAATTGTTCAACTCCGGCACTTCGAACGCTTCCCACTGAAAATGTGGGTGCAGTTGGTCACTAAGTTTGAATAAATAAAGGTGCAGTCAACCAAACTGCAAAATAATACCAAAATTCTGCATTTTAGAATTCGCATCCAGTATCACGATTCGCTTTATCACCAAGCTGGTTGAACCAACCAATAAACACAGCCAATCAGGTGTTCCTAAGTACACTTAACGGTGGCAGTTTCATTTTTTTCATTCGTGTCCGAGAGTTTTCCCCAAAGTTCTCGAAACGAAACCACAGCGCGCACCAGAATGTCGCCGGTTTCATTCTCTTGCAGCACGAAGCGTCGGCCGGAAGCCGGACCCCAATGGAGCGCCAGCCGTAGCGGATATGCGTCGTCGCAGACGCGGTATAATTTCGCTGAAAAAACAAAGATAATAAGAAATGATTTTTTTGATCCTCGGGGATACAGCGGCCTGAGGCCGTCGCTGCCAGATAGGCAGAAAGTGGGACTTGAATGGCAGAAAGGCCGCCTCGCTGTCGTGACGAAGCCATTGCCCATTGGCGACTCGCACAGCGTCCGTTCACTTCGACACTAAAAGCGTACAGAACGCCGTCGAGTAGGGTGCTCGATCGGCATCGAATTTTCTCTGTCATCCAGTGTCTATACACCCCTGGGCAAGGCTCGATCTCCCGAACGCGGACTATAATCTAACGCGCTACCACCAGGCATTACACGAGAGGACGCCGTCAAATAGGGCGCGCATCGAGTTTTTGTCTGTCATAAAGTGGATATATGTATCCCTCGGCGGGACTCGAACGCTAACGCGCTATCCCCGAGGACACGAGGGCGGCATAAGATTTCCAGAACTCGAAAACAGACACTAAAAGCAGCGAAGAACCAATCAGGGCAGGGGTCCGTTCACCCCTACACCAAACCACCGGAGCTTGGTTTTGCTACCTTCCGGCGGGTGAGGTACAAATTAAAAAAACGCCGACCAGCGAGCGTGTCGCCGTGCGTCAGCCGCCGCTCGTACAACGCGAACTTGCGCGGGTTGTCGGCGATCTTGAACTTCCTCAGCAACGCCACCACCAGCTCGCGCGTCGACGTCTCGCTGTCGATGTGCAGCGTTTTCATCGTGTTCCGCGGCAGATAGAACGAGGTGACCGTTTTGCGGCCGTCGATCGAGCTCGCCATCGTGTTCACGCCTGTGTGCGTTGTGCGTTGATTTCGACCGTGCACACCGAAATGACGTGTTTTGCAATAGAAACCCGACTGTCCGTCCGTGAATGCACGGCCACACGGGCACCGGTTCAGCTTAGTTCACCTCTTTTATGGATTTTTATGCAAAAACGCTACAAAGTAACGCAGGCCATGCAGGTTAATGCAGCAACTTGATTTTCAATGTCCATCCGTTTTCCAACAAACACGAGTTGCATGGAAACGCACCATTGCCCATGATGTCGTAGACAGACGGTGCCCGCTGCCCGGCGACGATGTTGATGGGACGCGTGAAGTTCATGTGAATTTGTAGATACCCGGAGAATGTCAAGCCGTTGTCGTGCTGAAATGTAGATGGTGACGTGACACTGACATGGATAACCGATAACCTGTGGACCGGGTTGAAACTAGAAACTTAGTAAAGTAAAATGCAAATGTCCATAAATACATCTACCAGCACGGCACCCACAAGGTCTATGTGGCTTCTGTTTTCGAAAACGTCACACCTAGCACGAAAACCAACAACGAATCAATGTTTCGAAACCCGATAGCAAAAATCACATAAACCAAAAGCTTGTCACTTTCGAAGCACATTTCCAATATAATCATAATAAACCCAGTCAAAAGGTCCTGTCCTAATCAACAATCGCTGCGAAACGGTTGAATTGAGTTACACAGCCATTTTGAATTGCTGCATCAAGTATGAAACGTTCGACGTTTGCAAATGTCGCAGCACCCCCGAAAACAACAGACAATGCAAGTGCAGTGCATTACCAACGAGATGCCGAGTCCGCCCGCGAGCGTGTTGTAGTCGTGTATGCACTTGCGCAGCAGCTCGCCGCTGACCGCATCCTCGAGCTCACCCGGCCACGTGATCGTCTCATTCTCGACCAGCTCCGTCGGCGGTTCGACCGCTGTTGCCGAGTCGGAAACCTCAGTCAGTTCGGTGGCCTGCGGAAACACGCCCACGGTTTTTTCAGACAGACCACGAATATTCATGAGCTACTGCCAGTTTTATAAACGCTTATTAGTCCAATAGTGTTCGATAACTCACTGACACGCTGAATAAAGTCATCATGACACATGACAGTGACAGCTGTCTTTTTTTCACGCAAACTAATTCATCATTGTCTGCTCTTCAACGTGGCGATGCGGAAACTGAAATATGTTGGCTCATGAATTTACTTAGGGCTTGGGCACTCAGCGGTGGTGCAGAATTACTGGACTACCAAGCGTTTAATAGTGACACGTCTGAAGTAACCTCGGAAATGACCATATGAATTTTCAATCACCGATTATTTTCAAACAAATAATCTGAAAACATCACGGATCTAGCTGGTTTGGCTGCTGGACTGTTTTTTTGATTCGTTTACAGCCACACAAATGTTGCAACAAATCAAGGCTCACAAGTAGCTATTTAGAAAAAATCTCTTAAAACAGTAAAGACAATCAAGCGTGTTTGCTACGTACAGTTGTCCTAGTTTCGCTTTGTGTTCCACTCTTAACACCAAAGACCAGCAACAAACCCCTTGCCCTTAACATTTGCAACTACTGACGTTCTCCCAAAGTTCATCCAAGTCCGCTGCTGCGTACTCCTCAAACTGCGACAGAATCTCGGACGGAGCCGTTCGATAGGTTTGATCGTCCGAATCAGACAAGCTGTGCGTCAGTGCTCGGCAGTCCAACGTGACCAATGGGCGACATTTGTAATGACACGTGTAGTTACAGTCTGTGCAACGGTTGACAAATTGAATCATGTCCTCTGACAAATGTGCAGAGGACATCACCGACTTACACCACGAAGACAATACCTCGTACAGTACGCTCGTTTAGACCTGCCGTTTTTTTCCCACAGAATACCATGCGAAACATGGAATTACGTCAAGAAAAACGAATGTCTCATCGGGTTTGGTTTCCTTGCAACGCTGATCTCAATCTTTCTTTTTTCGCGAGCTCTTCATTCTGCGAAACAGGCGACAGGTTCAGGCAAGCATACTGTACAACATTATTGGAATCAGGGCAACACCAGTTGGCAGCCACCACACCTGCGTAGTGGTCGTCATCACACGTGCATGACCACCAGAAACCAACAATGCAGCAACAAAACAAAACGTTCTCCGAGGTGTGAACGCACTTGAGCAACGAAGCGCCTGCTTGACGAATCCTATGAGAAAGTCGCCGCATTTGTCGCACCACGTCGGATTGATGAGTCGATGCGTCTGAAAGTCGTGTCCCATGCCGGGCTCCATCTTGCCGACCGGAATCAAGTCGGCCAGCGGACCGAAATGCTGCAGCTCCAGGGTGTCCTGATAGTTGCGAGCGGGCTCGATTCGCCACCAGAGTGACGCGCCGCACGCCGCCTCATCGTCCAGCGCACCATTGTCGTCGTCGTTGTGGCCAAATGGCGACAAGTCGTCAGGCGATGGCGTCAGCTGGCCGTTGCGTGGCGACGCAATTGGCGTCAGCGTGCTCGAGTCGTACCTGGAATACACGTTCAGTATGTTGCTTGAAACGTGACATCACACTTTTGTTCGCGGAATGCAGAGCTCGCAAAATAAGAATGGAACGGGATCGGTCGGAGTAGTGGCAAGCAAATCTAACCAAATAAAAACCCAACAAAACATGGCGTTTCGACCTAAGCACAAGACGCCGAGCAATGGTGGTCTCTTCAGTTGTGCCCATTGCCCAAAAACTCAATAAAAAGGCTTAGTTGAAAATTCTTAATAGAGGCAAAATAAACATAAAATACAACAAAACATCAATAACATTGTGGAACATAAAAGCAAAAAAGCAAAAACGTTCTACTTATTGTTACCAACTTTGTTATTGTGCCGTTTGGCGGCGTCCGATTTTCGCCACAAATAGAAGCATTTCAATTTCAACCGAAAAAAACCGATAAACACTCAGTTTTCTCTTAGTGGAATTCAAAGATTCGCATGCGACGCTGTCAAACCTTGGTATGGTATTTGATAAAGTTCCTGACTGAATACAACAGAAATTACAAGTGTTGTATGCTGAAGAAAGAAAAACAGCAATGAAAGACGAGCGCAAAGGACGAGAACTGACATGATGTTCGCATAATCGGCGCACTCCATCGGATCGACCGAGCGCGAGCGCACGCCGCCCGGCTCCAGCGTCGTCGACGGATACGCCAGATGCTCCAAACCGGACGCATGCTGCGTCGCGTGAAACAGTTGCGTGCGAGCGTGGTTGTGCCCGCCAATTGTGGCCGCCGCTGGCAGCGTCATTTTGCCGGTTGCGCTCGAATTTCTCGTGGAGCTGTTCTGCAGTTGCATGTTATGCTCAAAAGGATGCTGGTTCGCTGTTGCGGACGAGCCGCCGACGTCGCCATCAGCGGTGCTGCTCACGGGCGCATTCGGTTTGTTGTTGATGCCGAGCTGATTCAGCCAATCGCTCATGCTCAACGCGGCCGAGATGCGCGTGCGAAGATTCTGGAACCAAGCGCCGCCACCGCCACCGCCACGATTGGACAATGTCTGCTGCTGTTGCTCCGTTGCCACATTCAAATTGGCACTGATCTCAGGCTTTCTACTGCTTGTTGGATCGATCATTGAACGATGATTGTTCTTGCTGGTGTCTTTTAGAACGATTGTCTGCTGCGCATAGACGGGAAATTGCGCATTGTCTGTCGGTGAATCTTCCTCCGCCTCCACATTTTCGTAGTCGGAATTATCCGCCAGTCTGTTGTACGCCTCGCTGCTGCTTAGCGCCATGGATGGCCCCGAGCCCCTGACGATGACCGATTCGCCTTTGTCGGCCGCTTTTGATGCTGCAAAAAGTGCTCTCATTCAGTAGCGAAAGCGGGACCTCGGTGTAGGGTTGTTTGTTAAACAAAAATCAATTTTTTAAGTGATTAAAAAAACAAAAATGCCGATTTTTTTACATTCGAAAAATTTTCCTCTAATATGCTCTGAAAACCTCGATTTTGGCACAATTTTTCGAAAGTTCAACAAACATTTTCTTTGATATTACCTCGTAAAACCTTTAGCAGTCGATTTTGGATCGTTTTACCGACTGATTTCAGGCTTCAACAACATCTGCGTCATAGTTGTCAACACCATGATTTCGCGATCACGTTGCGGGCAACTGACGACAGACGCAAGTTTAACACGTTAGTTTAGCTCAGCACGCAAGTTTTAACACGTGGCCATGTTATCGGGTATCTGAAAAACGGTCGTGTGGTGTGGTATTAAGGTTCTCGTCCGGCAGCGGCTGGATTGAATTTTACGCGAAACTGGCGAGTCACTGCAGAAAACTTCAGATTGCTCCCACCAGATAGTGATATCAGAACTCACGTGTTCTGCTGTCCACCAACCATGACGAAACTGGCAGAAAATTGAAACTGAAACACTGTTATTCCAAACCAGAAAAACTTTTTCAAAAGAAACAAATTAACAGATAGAGCAACACACATTAACAGCAAGTCAACTTGAACAATTTTTTCTGTCGCAGTCGCATGGCTGCTGACTCGAGTCCGCTGTGAAACATCAGAATTTCGCCTGAGCAGCTTCCAAATGCAATCGGGCGAGACCTTTCCACTCGAGCGCATGATTTGAATCCATCAATGCCCCGGGTATCCAAAAAGACCTCATTTGTCCCCTCTGGCAACAGTTTCAACATTTGAATTCAGCTGATCGATTGATACCAATTTTTCTTGCACTCGTTTCAGTCAAATTGTTGATTTTTC
>JASANC010000256.1:0-15025 GCA_030248135.1 Theristus sp. LFF4_11 | reverse complement strand
TATTACCCCCAATAAACCCCCATGGGGGATTAATACGTCAGCGACTTTTAGGGGTGGGGGTTTATTGGTGGGGGGGGGGATTATTGGTGGGGGGGGGGGTTTATTTTACAAAAATTTCTAGGGGTGGGGGTTTGTTGAAAAATGGCAAAAATACATTGCATGGCAGGCAAGAATGTCGCAGAAACTTCTACTCTACATAGAAATTTCCTTTTATAACAGCCTTTTGTAATGAAATTACCATTAACTCATCCTTTTGGGGCCTTTGGTAGCACAATTTCACCAATGTCACTGCATTCAGCCACTGAATTCGCTGGGTATGTGTTTCAAACAGGTCTCCAATAATCCCCCATGGGGGATTATTTGTGGGGGGGGATTATTCGGAAACTGGTCGGGGGGGGGTGGGGGTTTATTGGTGGGGGGGGATTAATGGTGGGGGGGGGGGGTTAATGGGGGTAATACGGTAGTGTTTGAAAAGTGACCCAGGGTGTTCTGAGTTAGTCTTGACAAATTGTGCAAAAAGCAATCGAGACGTGACCAATAACCTGATCAAATTTTTATCGCAGTAGAAATTTTCAAATCAAAAAAAATTAACGGTGAATAACGGATTTGTCGGTGAGACAAGAAATATCGTTTTTTTGTCTTAATTGATGTTTTTATCGTTTTGAAATTGAAAATCAGATAATTTGCATCATTAACAGTCTTTTTAAATTGGTTTTGCCAAGTTTTGGGTTTTTTACTCCTTCGTAAAAAGTTAAATTTTGACTAAACTTCAAGTAGCGAGAGATTGGCGATTTACTGGACTGGAGAACAACCCAGATCATAGTTGTTCTAGGGGGGGGGGCAGTACCGTGGGCCCAAAAAAAATTTCGAGGGGGGGTATGGTACCGTGGGGGGGGGTGCCGACCAAAAAGTGAGGGGGGTCCAACCTATGGTAACGTGGAACCCCCCCATGGGGATGGGGGTGGGGGTCCCATGGGGGGTGCATTTTTTCAAAATTTTCTGTGGGGGTCCACCCCCCACCCCACCCCCCATGATATTTTTCAGTGGGGAGGGGTGTCAGTCATGGTACAGTGACACCCCCCAGCAGTACCGTGGGCGGCGGGGGGGGTACACCCCCCAGAGCACCAGAGACCGTCGGGTGGGGTGGGGTGGGGGGGGGCACCGTGCCACCCCCCCTAAACCGGGCACCCCCCCATCGGACCCCCCCCTCGAAAATTTGGCCGACACCCCCCCCCCACACCCCCCATGAAATTTTGTCTGGCGGAGACCCCCCCCCAAAATTTTCCTTACGCCCTAAATTTTTTTTTTGAAAATCATGATTTTTTTGTCCATAAAGTCCATAATATAAGCTGAATATATGATAACTTGACCATCTTCATTGTAATTTCAAAGATTTTGCAGCAAAATTTAGCGTTTTTCCTTCAAAATTTAAGCGAAAAAATATCATGGGGGGTGGGGGGGGGTGGACCCCCCACAGAAAATTTTGAAAAAATGCACCCCCCATGGCTGCCCTTCTTTTCTAAAATCCGCTTCAGGTAAAACACGCTCGTTATCGGACATTGCTAAGCTAAAACGGACCTGATTCAAATCTCACTCCTAAAGCCTTAACCCTAAGCCAAACTTGATCCTAACCTAATCCTAACCTAAGCCAAGCCTTTTCAAGAAGGAAGATGCCAGAACAACTGCGTTTTGAACAAGTTTTTGTTGGGGCCGGAGCGTGTGCACGTGCGCTAGTGGATCATGAGCATGAGCATGCCGATGCCACGTGCGCGTGCGTTTTAAAAAAGAAGCGCCAGGCATGAGACCCCCATGGGGGGGTCCCACGTTACCATAGGTTGGACCCCCCTCACTTTTTGGTCGGCACCCCCCCCCCCCACGGCATCATACCCCCCTTCGAAAAATTTTTTGGGCCCCCGGTACCGTAAAACTACATAGCTAAATAGCTAAACCGGAGCAGGAGCCGATCTCTGATCCCAATGTTTCATGGGACATAATTCCACAGAGAACAAAATAGATCCTGCGAATAAAGAAATCCTGCGCTTGGAGAATGACTGAGCGTCCGAAACAGTTCTGTTTCTGATCACTGATGCTGTTGAATTAAGTTCAGTGAAGTTGTAGCTAGCTCGTAGATGTTGAAGTTGGTTGTTTAGACTTTTTTAGACAAAAACTGAGAAATGGTTGATGTTGGCGATCAGCCACCTGATATCTCAGCTTGGAAAGCACCGATCCGTCTTAGTTATTTTATTTTATCTGCTTCACTATCTCCTCTTTGTGGACCACAGGTGCGACGGTTTGGCTTCGATTTATGTTCAAAACATAAAAGCCGAAATGGTGGACAGGAACTTTTATTAGTTGCCAGAGTGCGGGAAGAAAACTGTTTCTGCAACACTAGAGCAGAGAATCAACGACAAAAAAGTGTGATGAAAAATGAACATGGAATCAGAAAATCTTTCAATTCTCACATGACTAAAATGGTTCTGCATCTCACTGGCAAATTGTGGGAAATGTCCAAACTTATGACTGGAATGGCAAATGCATCACCAACACATCAACGACAAAAAAGCATGTTGGTTGATCAAAACGTTGACAAAAACACTTTCTTCTGATGTTCAACACAACCTCCCACACTTCTCCACGACTGTCATGTTGCTGCAAAACGCCGCCAATCGTCAGCATCATTTGTTTCTTCAGCCAGGTGCCTTCCAATAGTTGTGCAACGATCAACTGAACAACCTTGACAAGACCAACCATGTCGCACGCGCGCAGGTACTCGAGCAGAATGTCAGACGACTGAAATTAAGAGCAGCCGCTTCCTTAAATAGTTTTTGAAGAAAAAACTGAAAAGCGAATTTTCAAACCGAGCGGAGTCGATTAAATATACAAGAAACCTGTTGAAGACAACACAAACACACTGTTAGCGGGTTGCGAGCGCAGACGTTCAGATTCACTGCGTTTAATTTTTTCTGTGCGCACACACGGACACGATACTTACAAAATGGCCACACGATTTAGAAACCGTGTCGTTTGTGCTATCTTAATTCATTACGGACACAATTAGCTTGCGCACAGAATTTCGAACAACATCAACGAACAAAAAACTAATTGGTGTTTTCGCCTTTAGAGGCTGTCCTCTGTTCGTGGCGAGACGCCCAGCCGTTCATACAAGGCCGCAACAAGCCACCAGAACCTGCGGTCTTCTGGTCCTTTGCACAGCTATCAATTTACAAGAAAAATGTGGTGTCACCTGTTCATCGTTGAGCTCCAGCTCACGATCAGCTATTTCTTCGCGCAGCTCTCAGTTGTACTCGTCACGTTTTTTGGTGGCTTCAGCGACGCTTTCCTGAAATTGACAAAACCACAAGTATTAAGTGAAAGTGTAGTTTTTGTTTTCTGGAGATCACGCCCCACGCACTATTCGCAAGACGTTTGCACAGTAGAAGTGTGGAACGGAACTAACATAGGCGTATAAATAAGTATGCAATATCATGCACACAAACCACCAGTCACATGTGTGTGTGAGTGCCAGAACGTTTGATTTTTATTTGGTTAGATTAGAGCAACTAGAGTTGGTAAAAAAACCGGTTTTTTATATTGCCAGGAAAAAAATCCGGTTTCTTTTCCGTTTTAAAACCGTTTTAAAACCATAAAAAACCGAATGCTTCCCAGCTCCTAAACTTTCCAGAACTTGGCATCTTGAACTCAAAATAGGAAATACATCAAAATTAGAGATTTTGAGCAGCATAAAATGCTGTTTTCGGGCATACAACCGACCCGATTTGCTATTTTTGCCACCCAATGCTACCCAATTTTTTGTTTCAAATCAAATCAATTTTGCTTTTATTGGTTTCCAGGGCAGCACGTTCAATAAATTGAAAACAACGACTGGGCAGTGACCGTGTAGGTGTGGAGACCACGAAGTTTGAAAAATTATAAGGTAAAAAACCGGTTCTTTATTTTTTCAGGAAAAAACTGAAAAACATCGGTTTTAAAACGAAAAAGAAACCGTTTTTTCCTGTGACAACCCTATTCCTTCCCACATTCAAATGTTTGTTTGTCATGTGTATGGCATCCCAAAAAGTTGCGTTATCAAGAAAGTGTCCGGTTTTCAAACGAACACCTTACCACCTTTTGATGCAGACGCTGATACTTCCCGGTCTCTTCCTTCTCTTGTTTCGCCTCGTGTTTCTCTTGTGCGATTCCGCGACGTTTTGTGAAGTTGAACTGCGTGTCACTTTGGCCTTTTGCACCTTGTTCTTGCGCTTTTCGTAATCTTGTTTCAGTTCGGCGGATCTATGACATGATGAGTGTCATTCTTTTTGATTTTTTTTCAGTCATTTTTAGTCATCATTTTGATATAAAATCAGTTTTGCTTGACCTTCAATCATCCTGAAGTTTCCTGCCGCTTCAAGCGGTGTCAAACAAGGCACTGACTCAAGGAACCAAAACAGAAACAAGATAAGAACGTATGTCAGAAAAAAATCCCAGTCCGTCAAACTGAAAGAGATGACGAAAAATCAAAACTCAATCGCACTTTGACATCTCCTCACAGCGCCGTTCGCTCCTTCGGGTTGCGCATCGCGATCTGCTCAACGGCGCCTTGGTTGACGAGAAAATTCTTGGATTTTACGAAAATGTGAATCTCCTCCAGTTCTTGGTCTTGACTTTTGAGTGTACATCGCGGCGTGTGGAACCGGCTGAAAAAAAGAAAATTCAATGGAAATCATCATCACAATAGCAAAGACGCGCACGCGTCAAGCCAGCATTGTGCAAAAAGAACGAATTTTTACTCCCTCAAACAGTTTGTTTAAAGGTCTATTCAAATTCAGCTCACTCACCAACTCAAAAAACTACATTTTGTGGTTTTTCCAAACTTTTCAAAACAAATTTTTTATTCTCGTCCTCTCCTCTTTAAAATAAACTGTGTTGCTTCAGGTTCAGCAAACACTTTCTTTTTTCGTTCCTTCTGTCTTCCTATTACACGTTCTCTTCCTTCATTTAACTGAAATAAAAGTTTAAATCGAGTTAATTCACGCTTCGGGTTTAGGTATGTAGGCAAACCCCACGGTACTGCCCCCCAGGCGTGGGCCATGGGGGGGTGCACTATTGTAGAAAAATTTCTGGGGGGTGCACACCCCCCACGTCCACCCCACCCATGAGATTTTTTCGCTTAAATTTGGAAGGAAAAAGTAAAACGCTAAATTTTGCTGCAAAATCTTTGAAATTACAATGAAGAATGTCAAGTTATCATATATTTAGCTTATATTATGGACTTTAAAGACAAAAAAAATCATGATTTTTGAACAAAAATTCATGATTTTTGGGTGGTTCGAGAAAATTTTTGGGGGATGTCACTGTTACTTAGGTCCATGTAGGCCGTAGGGGGGGGGGTGGGTGGGGTGTCTAGCAAATTTCGAGGGGGGGTGGGGTGTGGATGGTCCAGTCCCAGTGTCAGGTTTTGGGGGTGGGTGTCGCCGTCGCGTGACCCCCACCCAGGGGTGGTAAAAAACGTTTTTTTTCAAATCCGTGTATATAAAACGGTTCTTTATACCGCGTCCGGTTCTTTATACCCGGTTTTTTTACCGACCCAGTATTTGAAGAATCTTGTGATTGCGACAATTTCTGGTACTCTGATTTTACGCAAACCGCTGAATAATGAGTAAAAGACCACAATTCTAGCCAGAAACTGTATGTGTTTCAATGGAAACGTATTCCAATCTTGATTTTATTTGAATCGGTGGCGCTTAGAGAGAATGCAGCATCAGAAAAATTATTAGATGCGAGTTTAAAACAAAAAAACTAACGCAAGACAGATTGATATTTGAAACAGCAAGGAATGTGATACATGCAAATCAATTGAACTGACACGATCGAGAGATATGTAACTGCACAACAATTTCACCGCGTTTCTAAATAAAAGACGACGAAAGACGAAAGACTTCACAGACGAAAGAAGTGAACCAAGAACAAAATTGGAAGAGCAAAAAAATCAGATGGAGATTCGGGTCACTATCAGTACAACAGCACGACGACATCACCAACAAAACTTTGAGCAATTTCCGAGTTCAAAGACACAAAATTTCAGGAAATTTGACTGAATAAATATTAGCCATTCACCCGATTTTTGTCTATTCATCATCATCATCACGAGTATCATCAATGCAGCCGTCACCATCATCATCAGTGAAGTCGTCATCGGAGCTGTCCACACAATTTGCCGATGCAAGCGCAGCAATGTTCTCAGTGGCAGCAGCTGACGCTGCCGACGGGGACTGCGAATCCGTGCTGTCGCAGTTTGACAGCAACGATTCCGTGCTGTTGCCAGCAACACTTGACACGGGTCTCAGGGTGCTTTATTTAAACCAAGAGCGTGAATTGTGTTCTCCGGAACATCAAGTTATGAAGTGGCGAAAATGAAAATTGAAATGGATATGAGGAATACAGTGCATTTTGAGTGATTTCAAAAATTGAAATTTGGGTCCTTCGGCGGTATAAAAAACCGGAAAAAAACCAAAATTTACGCGGTAAAATATCGGTAATTTATTTTGGCCATTTTTTGGCGCTGGTATAAAAAACCGTTTTTTATACCGTTTTTTATACCGAAAAAAAACCGTTTTTTATACCGACCCACCCCTACCCCCACCCCAACGCGGAGGTCTCGGGTGCTCCGGGGGGAGGGGTGTACCCCCCCCCCCACCCCCCTCGTCTTCGAAGATGGTCAAGTTATCATATATTCAGCTTATATTATGGACGTTATAGACAAAAAATCATGATTTTCGAAAAAAATTTTAGGGTGTGCAGAAAATTTTGAGGGGGGGGGGGGGGGGGGGTCTCCGCCAGTACCGAAGACGAGGGGGGGTGGGGGGTACACCCCCCAGAGCACCCGAGACCACCGCGTGGGGGGGGGGGGTGGGGGGTCACGCGACACCTACCCCCAAAACCTGACAGTGGACCATCCACACCCCCCCTCGAAATTTGCTAGACACCCCCCCCCCACCCCCCCCTAGGGTTAGGGGCTTTGAAAAAAAAATTTTTTTTATTTTTTTCGTTTTTTTTTAAATTTGGATTTTTTTTTCAAACTTAAAAAAAATTTGAAAAATTTTTTTTCTACTTTGCTTTGAAAATTCGATTTATGGCATAATTTTTTGAAAGTTCAAACCAAATTTTCTTCCCAACTTCTTTGTGTGCTTAGGTACATGTCATTATTTGGTCATTTTGACCGACGTACTCCATGTTTTTCGATTTGGATGACTTCTAGAGTCAATTTTTAGCGTTGAAATGACGTAACTGAATTGAAATATCGTTTCAGAAATCGTTTTCTTGCAACTTAGAACATGTTTTTTCAGTCGGTAGGCCATGAGATGAACATGATATTTTGTTGATTGGCGTATGTTATAGGTCTACAATGGAGTTGTGCGATATATTGTTAAACAATTGGAGCGGAGATGTTGGTTAATACCACATCACACGACCGTTTTTCAGATACCCGATAACATGGCCACATGTTAAAACTTGCGTGCTGAGCTAAACTAACGTGTTAAACTTGCGTCTGTCAGTTGCCCGCAACGTGATCGCGAAATCATGGTACGTGTTTTCGATACGATGATTTGAAGAGTGGGCTCTCGCCATGTGGCAGATAGCATAGCTGGTTGAACCTGAAAGTAAGTGTCTTGGGGGGGGGGGGGGGGGGCGACCGGGGCGACAGGGGTTGCCGACTTAGCTACAGCAAACAGGAATTTTTGAACACAGTCAAATTTTGGTAATTTTCTAAAGAGGAACAACTAAGAACGGTTCAATATTCAAGTACACGTCGAAAATTGTCCTGTTTTACTGTTGAAAATGCAACTTTCCCTCTATGAAATGGACATAATTTCAATAAAACACGATTTTCGCTCTTATAGTTTTCCGGATCGTTCTGAAAATAGTCTAGATGAACTCAGCTCGACGAGACGCTTCGAACAAACCTAACTTGTAAAAAAAAATTTTTTTTTAAATTTTTTTTTAATTTAAAAAAAAATCCGGATTTTTTTCCCCCCTAACCCTACCACCCCCCTAGATGGACCTAAGTAACAGTGACACCCCCCAAAAATTTTCCGTAATGCTTCTTTATTCAAAAGCACGCGCACCTCGCATCCGCATGCTCATGCTCATGATCCAATCGCGCGCAATACACGCTCCGCACCCAGTTACACGCACGCTCTGATCTCCACCGTTTAGGAGCTGCACCAAAACACGAAACATTCACGTTGCAACTTGCAGGACAAGAAGTTCTTTTCAAAGTTGAATCCAAAATTAAACGGCAGTCGTTTTTAGAACAAAAACGTTGAGAACAAGCACTTTTGCAGACTAAGAAGTGGTCAGGAGAACGGGAACGGACGGGAAGTAAGGGGTGTAACGTAACGACAAGGAGTGCTTGAAAAGAAACGGAATTTTTTCTGATGCTAGGAATGAAACTGAATGCTTTGGCAAAACGAATCAAGATCAAACTTTATTCACCATGACACGACGGCACGAACACGGACAAATGGGAGTGGCCGCCACGGCGTTCTGTACGCCACCAAAAATCACCGTGTTCGCTCGTTCGATTTCGATGTGTGCCCCGGAGATCTGCGCGATTTGTACACGTTCTTAAAAGTGATTTTTTATTGTTGATCAGATTTTGCTTGGAATGAGGTCGTTTCATTTTTTAAATCCAGCAACCCGCCGACATCACAAGTCACACCCTCCAGTGAAACGCTGCGTTCACCCAGCGGTAGCCTGTTTGTCTCAAGTGTCACTGTCGTCCCATTCCCACCGTCTCGTTCCATCATCATCGTCGTCAGCTCTTTTCACTTTCAATGCCACTTCACCACCCTCACCTAACCCGCTCCCTTCAATTTCATTCAGTCGTTGTGGGTCCACTTGTCTTGCATCTTGCCTTGTGGTTTCTTCACTTTGTCACGTCGTCGTCGGTTGTTGCTTTTTTTTATTTTTTCATTATTGCCGTCGTGTTTCACGAGTTTTTCCTTCAAAACTCAAGAAGGCCCCTTTCAATTTCACGTTTCGGTTTTCAAATGCAGTTCAGACAATCTCGGTTTGCCTACTTTATTCAAAAAGCGTAAAATAAAACGCGCTTTTAAACACGTTTTAGAAAAATATTTGCATTTTGTTTAATTTGAAATTGTCTGCGAACATTTTAGCCGAAAAAAGAAAGAACTGCTCGCTGCAAATAGAGATGGAGAAGCTGGCAGTGGACTGAGAATGGCGATGGAGGCGACGACGCGGGGAATGGAACCGGTTACGGATTGGGTTCAGTCGTTGCAGAGAAAAGGAGATACTACTACTAAGTGATGGACGGACGACTGTTTTTACCTTTGATTTTGATCGAATTCTGAACCAAATTGACGAAACTCTCGAGGACTGATTGAAATTGATTTAAAATAATCAATCAAACAAAACTCATTTATATCTTTCGTTGTTTCGGAAAAATGCGATCATATGAGCAATCGAATGATGCCTTCTCCATTTTTTAGTCCGTCTGTGTCTGATCGTCGACGTCATCACGTATCAGATTCAGAAAACTCGCAGTTCGCTGATGCATCAATCGATCCAGTCATCATGACATCATCATCATCAATCATGACGTCGTCTGTCATTCCCGACGCAGACATTCCAGGCTACTTCATGGGCGCTGGAATTGCTGACGGATAGTGAAGTGTTTATATTTTCGTTCCATACTTTGTTTTGTTTAAGCTGAATTGCAATTTTTTTCAGAAATGACAGCGAAACACGACCATGGGGAGCTGACAATTCGTATCACGGACGACCGACGACCTGATTCGATGGAATTTCAGCAGTTTATTAGCCGTAGTCTTTCATTCACTCACAGTTCACACACTAAACACAACGGTTATGCATAAAATCGTTAACATTTGCTTTGACTTGAAAATCCATTTCAGTCTAAAATAATAGAGCTGATTCAGTTGTGGTCTCGCAAATCACCGAGATTGTGCCTCGATTCGATTGGAGATTCGAACCATGCCCGCCCGTGTAGGGTACCGATGTGCGCAACACTCAAACCGGTGTGCAGCCCGCAAGAACAAACTTTGCAAGATTTCATTCGTTGCGCCGGCTGCCTAGCAAATGGTGCACAGCCCTCAAACCGGTGTCGCCAAAATTTCTTGCGGGCTGCACACCGGTTTTGAGGGTTGCACACATTGGTACTTCACACCGTCCTACGGGTATGATTCGAACACAACATTGAGAAATTGTGCGTGCATGTTTATTTGGTTAACTAAGCCTTTTGTGTTTTCAGACGCAACATTCCAGTTTGGCGTTAAAATTTGCAGTGAGATTGCACAATTGCATCACATGCTTCAGTCTTTCAGATTACCAGGTTTGATTACGGTTGTGGCGCGCTAGCGCGTAGGCTACATTGTTCAGTTTAACTGCGAAACTGAATTCGTCAAACAAGAGAGTTTTTTGCGCTTGCCGCCGACGTCGCCGTGTCTGGTTGGAACTTTTTCAATAACTCGCCGTATCGAAGCAGTGATGTTTGACTTTGGTTGGTCTGCAACGGTTTTTCTGTCAGATTGTTCGTTTCATTCGTATTTGCGCTCAGAATTTATCAGCCGTGTTGTACCAACGATCCTTTGTTGGACAAAACTAGTTTGTCATTCAGCTTTGAAACCGCAGCCGTGAAACATTAAAGTTGAAAATTAAAAAGTTGAATTAAAGAAAAAAAAGACGTTCAGAAACCCAATCTTCGGTCAAATTTGACGTGTTGTTTTAATTGATCAATTAGTTCGTGCTATTCTGTTTGTTTTTTGTCCATTGCATATTCGATTGGCAAATATCTTTGCATTTTGAGAAAGTCAACTCCTAGTCTGCGACAAATCTGGCTTTGATGGAGAAACAAGGACTGCCTTATTAATTCAACCACATTGTATCTGTGTGTGCAAATGCATACTGGGACAGGTTCAATAAGAAAAATAATAAATTAATCATGCATCTTGATTTTACTGGACTCACTCACTGGACACTCACTGGACAATTTCAAACAAAAAATATAGTTATCTGCGAAACATAGGCAATTTGTGCAATCTGGTATTG
The DNA here is from genome assembly GCA_030248135.1 of Theristus sp. LFF4_11. Lineage (NCBI taxonomy): Eukaryota > Metazoa > Nematoda > Chromadorea > Monhysterida > Xyalidae > Theristus > Theristus sp. LFF4_11. The sequence continues at coordinate 3,937 of JASANC010000256.1, read as the reverse complement.
AATTCGGATTGTTTCCAAAGCGAGTGAACGAAATCCTAGAAAACGAATGCGATGCGATACACGTTTTTTGACCTGCTCGTTTGCGAGCGAGCGTTTTTTTTAAAGCCGCTATTTTAATATTTGAAGCACGCCCCCACCAACTCTTCACGAATGTCGACAAAATTGATCTTCAGCGTGTGAGTTTGAATAGTGAATAACTACAAAAAAGAGATAAAAGTCAGATTAGAAAAAATTAGATGAGATTTGAAAAGCGTTCAGTATTTCAGTTTCACATTTCCATTTTTCGTTTCAGTAAAAAATACGTTCCAATTCAATTTGAGCATTCCTTTTTGTGTTGCGTAATTGTTTGGAGTACGTGGAGCAATTTTTCCTAATCACGCAAGATCGGAGCGTGTGTAATGACAAGGTGCGGAGCGTGTGCACTGCGCTAGTGGACGATGAGCATGAGCATACTGGAACATGTGCGCGTGCGTTTTGAATAAAGAAGCATTACGGACAATCTCGACGTTGATTTTTTGGTTTTTTGCTAATTCCAGACACTTCTAAATTGAGAAAAAAATTATTTTTCAAAAATTTAAATTTGAAGCTTGTTTTATTTTACGCTTTTTGAATAAAGTAGGCAAACCAAAATTTTCTCGGACCACCCAAAAATCATGAATTTTTGCTCAAAAATCATGATTTTTTGGATTTGTATACATACTTAAAAGTCCTAATGTTACATGTTTAAACAGGATTAGGATTATGGAATGGATTCCCTTCCCTGGAGTGGTCACGTGCGCTATTTGCTCGTGCACCGCACTTCTAAAAAGGCTTGGCTTAGGCTTAGGGCTGAACTTAGAATTGGGATTAGGCTCAGGCTTTGCTTAGGATTAGGTTTAGGACATATTCGGAGAATTGTAGTTTATTTTAACCGTTAAACACGCAGTTAGTTTCAGGTAAATGTCTTTTAACGCAAATGTCTTTAAACCGTCGTTTAAACATGTAGGCCAACCCTTAAAAGTGATTTTTTGATTTCTGATCAGAGGTTGCTTGCAATGAGTAGTTGTAGGTTCCTAATCCTAAACCTAATCCTAATCCTAAGCCAAGCCTTTTTGATAAGGTGAAAATGATCAATTTAGTTTTTGCATTTTTTTTTCCTGTGTTAAAGGGCAGGGGCCACCGCCACTGCACATGCACCTGTTTTAATAATGATGCGTTACGGATTTTTTGTCTTTCAAGTCCATAATATAAGCTAAATATATGATAACTTGACATTCTTCATTGTAATTTCAAAGATTTTGCAGCAAAATTTAGCGTTTTTCCTTCAAAATTTAAGCGAAAAAATCTCATGAGTGGCGGTGGGGGGTGTGCACCCCCCAGAAAATTTTCTACAATAGTGCACCCCCCATGGCCCACGCCTGGGGGGTGTCACTGTTACACTGTACCATGACTGACACCCCCACTGAAAAATTTTCGGCACCCCCCCCCCACGTGACGACACCCCCCACAGTACCGAAGGCGAAAGCAAATTTTCGAGGGGGGGGGGGTGTCGTCTGGTCTAGGGTTGTTAAAAAAACCGTGTCAGTCATGGTACAGTGACACCCCCCCCCCAGTGGCCAGTTCTATAAAAGTGAACAGTTGAATAGTGAACAGTGAACAGTGAATTTTTGAACAGAATAGTTGAATAGTGTTCTATAAAGGAAAAAAGTGAACAGTAAAATTTTGAAGAGTAAATTCTGAACAGTGAATTTTGAATAGTTGAATAGAAAAGAATCAGAAACAAAGGAACGTGTTGTTCTAGTTTCCTTTTTTGTTGATTCTTGGTTCTGCGAAGATTCGAGCAATTTTAAATGAGCCATCAACTTATCTGTTGAAAATTTTGAACTCAAGAACGCCGGGTTCCAGTTTTGTTGTCAAGAACGCCACCGCATACGATGGAAAATCAATCGACGAACTTCGTTTACTGCTGAACGGAGCGGAGCCGTGAATTTTTTTGACGAAATGGCTAACGAAATTTGAGTTTCTTCAACAAGAAACTCAGTTGTGCTTGTGCAGGTGAGTTTTCTAACTTTACAAATTCACAAAACTGGGCATATTTGGGCAGGGTGCAATTTTTGACCAAGTTCAACTTATCTTGGCGGCTTTGTCTTAATTGATGTTTTTTTATCGTTTTGAAATTAAAAATCAGGTAATTTGCATCATTAACAGTCATTTTAAATTAATTATGCAAAGTTTTGGTTTTTCACTCCTTCGTAAAAATTAAATTTTTGACTAAATTTTCTATTTGGCAGCTTGAAACCAACAAAAATTCATTAATCTGCTCAAAAAATTAAACATGGGCTAAAAATGGTGCACCACCAACATAAAGCTTGGGTTTTGCACTCCACAAATCATGTGGAGAACAGATGAATGACAGCGAGACTAAAACCCATGCAGAGACACAAAATTTCACACCGTCTGCTTTTAATTTTTGTTAGAAAAACATAAATAAACAATACTTTACCTTTTTTCAGTTCAAATCTGCTGGAAAAATGACTTTTCAAACTTTTTACAAGTCTCTTTTGACTTGTAAGATTTTTGTGAATAATTGAACAGTTGAAGAGTCTTTTATAGAACTGAACAGAAATGAACAGTGAAATTCACTGTTCAAAACACTATTCACTATTCACGTTTTACTGTTCACTTTTCACTGTTCACTATTCACTTTTATAGAACCCGTTTTTTCGCTGAATAGTGAAAAAGTGAATAAAAATGTTCAAGTTCAACTATTCAACTGTTCAATTTTTATAGAACTGGCCACAGGCGTGGGCCATGGGGGGTGCACCGTGCACAGCACTATTGTAGAAAATTTTCTGGGGGGTGCACACCCCCCACCCCACCCATGAGATTTTTTCGCTTAAATTTTGAAGGAAAAACACTAAATTTTGCTGCAAAATCTTTGAAATTACAATGAAGAATGTCAAGTTATCATATATTATGGACTTTAAAGACAAAAAATCATGATTTTTGAGCAAAAATTCATGATTTTTGGGTGGTCCGAGAAAATTTGTGGGGGGTGTCACTGTTACTTAGGTCCATCAAGGGGGGGGTGGGGGGGTGTCTAGCAAATTTCGAGGGGGGTGTGGATGGTCCAGTGTCAGGTTTTGGGGGGTGGGTGTCGCGTGACCCCCCACCCCCCCCCCCCACGCGGAGGTCTCGGGTGCAATTGGGGGGGTGTCCCCCCCCCCCCCCCCCCGCGTCTGCGGTACTGCCCCCCCCCCTCGAAAAAGTGCGTTCCCCGTCGGTCCTGCCCTCCGCCAGACAACCTTTCCTGGGGGGGGTGGGGTGTCGGCCAAATTTTCGAGGGGGGGGGTCCGATGGGGGGTGCCCGGTTTTAGGGGGGGTGTGGCACGGTGCCCCCCACCCCCCCCCCCCCACCCGACGGTCTCTGGTGCTCTAGGGGGGGGGGGGGGGTGTACCCAGTACCGAAGGCGAAAGCAAATGTTCGCGGGGGGGGGGTGTCGTCACGTGGGGGGGGGGGGAAGACGAGGTGCCGAAAATTTTTCAGTGGGGGGGGGGGCTTGGGGGGGGGGTGTCAGTCATGGTACAGTGACACACCCCCAGGCGTGGACCATGGGGGGGGGGTGCACTATTGTAGAAAAATTTCTGGGGGGCCCCCACCCATGAAATTTTTTCGTTCAAATTTTGAAGGAAAACGCAAATTTACTCCTCAAAACACTCCTCAACTCCTCACTTTTATAAAACCCATTTTCTTCTCAGTAGAGAGAAAAAGCGAGTAAAACTCCTCAACTCCTCACTTTTATAAAACTGGCCACTGGGGCTGGGGGGGGGGGGCCGCTCCCCCCAAAAATTTTCGAATCTGTCTCTATCAAAGAGGTTTTTCGGCTCAGCTATTATCTATCTAAAAAAATTTCTCAGCCAGCTATCTATCTGAAAATTTTTACCTTCGAAGACATAA
>JASANC010000255.1:0-27729 GCA_030248135.1 Theristus sp. LFF4_11 | reverse complement strand
TGATTGCAGAATGCGCAAATTCACTGCATTAAGTGGGCGTCTTCTTGGGTGACCCGTTCCGGGTGAACCATTAAAACGACTCGGCGGGTTTCATACTTCACCAACTTTGAATTTGCCCTCTTCATGCACAAAACGAGAAAAACTACAATTCTGTCTATGCACGCGCGCATTGAGTCGCATAGTCACAATAAAACGATAATATGTCATATGAGTTTATTCCATGTTTTGCGACTGACTTTCGTGCTTGACGCAACCGCTTTTCTGGCAGATCACTGCCTTTTTATGGCCGCAGTTCGCGTCGTTCAACAGTATCCGCCTGCGTTTGTCGAGATTCGCCTCGGCGCAATCTTCGCCGCCGTTCCATTTGTCGTTGTTCGGCTCGCCCGGATTCCAAATGTCCGCCGCCGGCTGGTGCGGTCGATAGTCGGTGGTCATCCAGCCGCCTGACGGCTCTGAAGAGCCGCCCGGCTGACGCAGTCCAACCCACCAGGAGCGCCCCTTTGTGTCCCAGTCAGCCTGTGTGTGTGTGAACGCAACTACAGTACAGGGTGTCCCAAAAAAACATAACAAAAGTAAATGGCTCGCGCGGCCGACTGGTTGCACGTAAAGCCATGAAATTTGAAACACTTCTAGAACTAAGCTACACATTTTCTGTGTTCAATTTTGTATCGTGAAATTCTACTTTTTCAATGATATTTCAGCAGGAATTTGTAAAAACTCAAAAATCACCAAAATTCAGCATTTTGACTCAGGATAAACATCATCAATCAGTTTAGGCAATGTCCGCCAACATCAGTGATTTGCTTTAGTACGACAGGAGACCAAGGCCAACCCCTTTCTGTTTGTCCCGTGAAAAATCAACAAAAACACCAAAACAGCTCCTGTTTGCTTGTTTTATAAATTTCTTGAGTTGCTTCACAAGTTGCTGAGCTTTTTTAATAACACAACAGCGAGATGCTCAGGCCGTCGAAACAAAAATTGTGCGTCTTTTTCCCAAATCGGCTTAGCTCACCCCGGGGATTGTCAATTTTTTGGGTTCTGCCTGCAACTCAATGGGTTTGCCGATGTGAAACGAAACTTAGCTTCCATCTTTATGTGGCAATTCACAGACGCCTAAGTAACTCGGCCCTGTTAAGGACACCCGGATCACTTTGCGAATTTTATCTATCTATCTATCTATACCGGTATCTATCTATGCGCGCATTGAGTCTCGGGACCAAAATAAAAGATCCTACACATTCATTATGTAATTTAATTTAATTGCGAATGTGTATTTGTCGTAGTCGTACCGTCACCAATTGCCTTGACGAGCTTCAGATTTGCAGCTGTGAACACGTTGACAATCGGAGACATGCGCGTGTGGATAGGCACTACTTCGTCAAAGTTTTGATCGGACCAATCTTGAAGTGATTCCTTCGGTTTCGAGCCCTCCGTTTGAATCACCTTTTTTGAAACGTTTTTTTCTTGCCAAATATGGTGGAAAAAGTAAGTGTGGTGAATGCAAATTGGGTGATTGCGGAAGCATACTGTATTTTATGTTTTCTTCATCCAACACTTGTTTGAAACGAGTGCACCTTATTTATTAAAAAAGGTATCACTCTAAAAAAAGTGGTTAGAAAGAAACTTTTTATATGTTCATCTGACTCATTGGTCACGTTCTATGTTACGACAGCCCCCATCCCAAAAGTGGAGTTGCGGCTACTTGACCACTGAAAGTGATTAGCAAACAAAAGTTTAAACGAGACCACAAATACAACAATGACGGTGGGTTGGAGTTGACAAATCGAGCATACAACGTGACTACCGACTGTATGCTTTCGCAGCGTGATGATGACGCACGATTTTCTATTTTACCTCGTTTCGGACATATTTCGAGTCATACTTGTAGCTTGACTTTGACTTTGTCGTGCACTCATTGGTATTCGGTGCGACTTGCATGCCAAAGATTTTCAGTCCGTTGAACTTGAAACAATCTTTGGTCGTTTTCTCGCTGGCGTCCGTAACCTAAACAGATAGCGGGTTTATATAGACGACGACGACGACGACGACGACGACTGCATTTGGAATGGACTTCGGTGTGTAATTTTCTGTTGAGTGTGTGCAAGTGAGAGAACGAGTTGCGAGTAGGCTGTATGAAACAGTAAAGCGGCATTCATGAAGCAGTATTTAGTGACGCGTAGCTGTGCGTCACAATTTAGCTATGCGGTCATATCAAACACCGGTTCATGAATGCCCGTTCATCACCTTTTTCACGGTCGTCGTCGACAGGTACGTCATTTTCGCTCCAAGCACCGTCTCGATCGCGAAGTGCGTGCCGAATTTATTGATGAAACGTTTGTAGGCGTTCAATTGATCGGTGGAACTTTGATCGCTCGCCTCGACGAGACGCTTCAACTCGCGCGCGAATGAGTCGGTGAAGTAGTCGGCGCGGGTGCCTGAGAACAAATGAAAACGGTCAGCTGTACTTGTTTGATACCGGAGGTTTCTGTGGACCTGTCGCACTTTTCTAGCATCTGTACAGAGGTGTGGCTACAAAAGCAAATTGAACGGTGCCAGCTTTTAGAAAAACGGACAAATCGGAATTTTGATCCACGACCGAACTTTCAATTCGACGGATTCTCCTTTAACTTTCAAAGTTTCGCGGGCGCTGTGGTCTGCCAAAAAAGTGACCGATTCAAAGAAGTATGCTGTGACCATTGCACCGCTACGACACTCGCTGTGTGTTCAACATGAACGCACCTTCATTGTCGAGTTTTATCGTGTGCACGCGACACTGCGCCGCCATTTTCAAGATGACACCATTTTCCTCTTTCATGAACGACGTCAGCTCCGATTTACTGTTGCTGGCGCCGAAGCCCGTCTCCATTAGTGGCGGTATTGTTTTCGCCACCGACACTGAGGCGATACCCGACGGCTCGGACACGGACGCTGACACGTCTGTGTCCGTACCGACCTACAGTGTAAGCAATGAAGAAGGTGGCAAATCTGAACACATAAAAACCCGATTTTCATCGCTTCATCGTTGTTTTTTTACAAACAGCAATGAAATACACGCCAGGCGTTTTTAAAGTCATCAAGAGCAAAATGCGCATAACGAACATTATGCTGCCATTAAGTGCGCCTTGCACAGTGTATGTGCTTTGTGTGCGTGCCAGTGTGTTTGTTCGCTGGTGTGTCAGTGACTCAGTAGTATGTTCTGTGCACGCAAGTTAGCACGCGGTGTTTTCGAACAACCACGTTTGTTTCTTTCTTGTACTTATTTTATTTGGTGTCGAGTCGAGACTCAATTCGGGAATGGTAAATGTTTCCCAAATTGCGCGGCAATTCAAATTTGCAGGTGCGACGTTTTTCAGAGCGTGAAACGTTTCTGCCGACAAACTTTCTGAAACAAATAATAAGACGACAAAGACTGCAAAGACAGTGTATCCACCTGTACGTTCGCTCCGATGCCGCTGTCCTTGATCAACGACTGTCTGTACTGTTCAACAGAGGTGATCATCTCAACGTTGAACTGCCTGGCGCACGCGAGACTGCCCCGGTAGCTGATGGTCGGTTGCATCGCGTACTTGCCGCAGTCGTTGCGATACGTCGGATTGAACACCTGACCCTTCCAGCCGGGGTCGCCCGTTTCGCTGGTCGGATTACCCTGCACCAAGTTGTAGCCCATCAACGCGGCCACCATGTTCGGCACCGGCGTCCAGTTCGGGTCGTAGTACTCCTTGTTGCCGTATTTCGTCTTTGGACAGTTCGCCGGTGGTGCCGCTGTGCGCATTATAACGAACAGTCATCGGTTTGCAACTTTGTTCAGACTGAATTTAATACTTGTAGAACTGGAACGATATCATTCTTATTGGAACGTGCGTCGTCGTGATATGCAATTGCTCGCATACACACGCACACACACACACACACACACACACAACGCACATTGGAAAACTGTTTCACGGGCTGCGCGGCAACTTGAAATTATTAAAAGTGAAACGTAAGCTGATGGCGGATTTTTTTCAAGGGGTCCATGGCGCACAACAATAACTAAAATATGATCATTTTTGTGTGTGGAAAATTGAATAGTTTACTCATGTATTGCCTATTATCTTCACGTCGCGTGGAAAAGCCGCACAGATGGCAGTCCGAATGCGCTGTTCCGGATTTGATTTGAAACAATTTTATTTTTTTATGGAAAAGATTACTGGTTATTGGTTTTGTTTTTCAAATTCCTGCAAAAATCTGCTGTCAGGATTACGTTCAATTTTGATGATATTTCAAAGTGCCGCGCAGAACATTTTTTCTTTCTGTGCGTGCAAAGGCACATTGCGACACGTTAAATAAGACAAAAACTACCTGCAGCCGTTTTCTGAAGCGCAATGCCCGAATCGTCGTCGTCTTTGCCTGCGGAACATTACGTACACGTGTAAGATTCCATCAACGATGAAAATGAGAGAACACGCAGCTTCATTTGACAAGTTTTTGGAGAGAAACATGCAACTGTCAAGTACATATCACGTGTCAAGTTCAATGTTTTTACGAACCAGTACTCGTCTCCCACGCAGATCGGCCGCATTGCTGCAGCACGAGATTGCCGTTGTTTCGCATCACCAGCTTTATGGTGTCCGTCTTCTGCTTGCATTTCTCCGCATCGCTCATTTTCGTTTGCGTTTGCCAGACGGCCTCGCCTTTGGCGTTGTACAACACCAAGTTGCCATTCAATTCAAGCGACAGACGATCGCCTTCAGTCGACTGAAAAATGCAGCACAGTTTAACTCAATAACGTATATTCAACTAGCTGATTGTTTGGTGATTGTGATGCATACACTCTGTGCAAACTACACTGCAAACTTTACCTCATCACAAGTCTCAAATGAGATGTCTGATGTCAACCAAACTCGATACAATCCTTTTTTTTCGAATGTTAGTCTTACTGTAATTCAAAGTTTCGCAGAGTTCTGCATGCTCGCAAAAAATGACAGGTTTAAAAAATATACTGTGGTATACGGTCTTTGTTTTTGGTGTTACCGACAAATAAAAAGCAACACAATGGCAGCTGGCCGAAACGACCGGAACAGTTATGCTTGTGTGTACGGTTATGCTTGTTATTATGACACCACCACCACGATACAAAAACGTGTCCAAACAGGTGTCCTGTGCGGTCCGGCCGTCTTGTCCGTCTAAATGTGTGCGCCGCGAAATAAACAAGACAACACCAATACTAGGTGTTTTTTGACGCCACTTTTAGACCTTCGGTACTTCGCGTGAGACACACCCAGGCGAAAGGACATCGGGCACCTGTTCGACATGTTTTTGCTGCGTCACTGTGCCAAAGTGCTGTGTATATGTACATATTGTATGTAAGGTTCAAGATTGTCAGAAAGATGGACTTATTCACCAGTGGCAACGTGAACAGCTTGCCCTTGTTGGCGCCCGACAGTGCGTAAACACCGATTGTTGTTGCGTTTTTGAATTGAAAGGCGTACTTTCCATTTTCACTCTCCAGCGAGTCGCCCGGGTTCAGCGATTCGCCGGCCTTCAGTTGACTGTCTGCAAACGGGACACAAAGTTCGATGCGGTCATCCTAAAAATACGGTGGTTTTGAAGCCCATGTCGCGTTATTTTTTTTTTGCGAAAACGTTTGCCAAACTGCGTTATATGAACTTGCGGTCACTAAACGTGAAGTAGCGGAGAGAGTGGCGATTTAGTGGATTGGAGAACAATGGAGATTACAGAGAAAAGATCATATTATGTAGCAGAATCACACATAATGGCCCTGGATATTACAATCATCGCCTTTCAAAAATTCTAGTCACTAACTTGCGAATACAACCGTTGTTCCAAGAGCAGCGAACAGCAAAACCTGCATGTTTGCCTGTAAAAAGGTATTCGATTTTCCGTTTCTTTCGGAACATTTTTGAGATTAAAAGATATAATTTCGGTCACATTACCGGAAACTGCATTTCTGCTCAATGGTATAATGCAGATCGCTTAATTTTCTGTATGGTACTTTCGTCGATTTAACCTGAATCAAGTTTTTGGACTTTTCCATGTGTTCGAAAAACATTGTCAAAAAGTTGTAAGCTTATTCTATGAAACTCAGGGAAAATAGTCAGCATGAGTTCGACACTACGACAAGACATATAAAAACAGTCGTTTCATCAGGTAGACACAGCAGTACGACTGATCAAATACAGTTAGAACTGGATTTGTGTAACTTAGTTTTAAGAATAACAAGCGGTGCAAGAAGAAATGTCACCATCGATGACAAAATTTCTCAATGTGGTGCGAAAGAACATTTCGTATCATGCGACACTGATCTTCAAAAAGCGAACAAAAACCATTTCTAAGTTGTGTCAGTTTGAAAACGATTTTGCGGCGAATGTGCCACACGGCAGATGACAAAAAAAACACTTCCAATGAAACCATCGGTTTGCAAAACCCGCCAAACAAGTTTTTACGCAAAATTTGGTTGCAGCAGCACTTTGGTTGTGTTGAGTTGATGGGCGTGCACCATTACAGATACTTTGGTCTTTGTTCCACTTCTTTGTTTCCACGGTATCTCGCGCTATCTCACGTACACCATCATGGATGAGGCACTTTTTTTTGCAAATTTGTACAAAATGTAGCGCACCGTGGCAATGGAAATGCGTGATATGATGAAAACTTGGGCGTAACTTGTACTACTTTGTTATTGGTACAGTGTAAGTAATTTTATGTCTTGTGTTTTCAAGTGTTCGTGTCTTGAAATATGACAAAAAACTAACGATTCTTGCACTTCGTTAGCTACGTGAAGCTTCTTACTTGGAAATAATTTTGAATTACATGTTTCCATAATTAAACAAAATATGATAGTGATTTTAAAATGACAGTCTGCTCCTGCTGTATCTGTATAAATATAATATAATTAGCTGATTGGTTGGTCTGCTGCATTATTGTGTGATGCATTCACCAACCAATCAGCTAATTGTACATAATTTACACGTTGGCTGCATTGAATTATACCACACTGAACATTAAAAGCGCACACAGCCCTAAAAAATCCCAGTGAAGAAAAACATTAAAAAAACAGGAAACGAACACGTTTCTGTCACATCCAGTTTCAATATATAAAAGTAGCTGTACAGAATGGCCGAATAAATGAGACACACTCTTGTCTTCTCAATTGAGGCGAGACCAGTTGCAGACTAAAAGCTGTCAGGAATGCCGGATTTGTGAACTGAATTTGTATCCTGAAGAAAAGCTGCCAGGTTTCATCGCCCATACCGAATAAATCTATTCTGGATTTATTCAAATCTGTCCGGAGTAAAATGACGTCATTTGCTTTAAAACGCCCGTTTGTCAAAGTACAGGCACTAAAATGTCAGTTTGGTGTGACCATTCACCAGTTGTTTACGGGAAGAAATCGGCTAAACGGAAAGTCTGGTTTAGTGTGAACGACAAGCGCATGTTTGGCGGCACATGACGTCATTTCAGTGGGACACGTTTAAAAAATAGGTCATACCGTATTACCTCCAATAAACCCCATGGGGGATTAATACGTCAGCGACTTTTAGGGGTGGGGGTTTATTGGTGGGGGGGGGATTTTTGGTGGGGGGGGGGGTTTATTTACAAAAAATTCTAGGGGTGGGGGTTTGTTGAAAAATGGCAAAAATACCTTGCATGGCAGGCAAGAAAGTCGCAGAAACTTCTACTTTTCACACAGATTTCCTTTTGTAACAGCCTTTTGTAATGAAATTACCAATAACTCATCCCTTTGGGGCCTTTGGTAGCACAATTTCACCAATGTCACTGCATTCAGCCACTGAATTCGCTGGGTATGTGTTTCAAACATTTTTCCAATTAACCCCCGTGGGAGATTATTTGTGGGGCTTATTCGGAAACTTGTCATGGGAGTGGGGGTTTATTGGTAAGGGGGGGGGGGTTAATGGTGGGGGGGGGTGTTTAATGGGGGTAATACGGTACTAAATCAGCACGCTTGCATTGCGCGGCGACGCCATCATTGAGGTGGACATTCGCCGGTCACTCTGCGCAATCACGACATCGTCTCTGTTGTCGTCGTCACCACCGACGACCACGTGCACGCATAGTTCCGCGTCCGTCTCCGTGCGTGTGTCGTCGAAGCTCTCCACCCTGATCTGTACGCCCGAGTCAGCGTCGTCGTCGGCGCGATTACAGGGTGTCGACGATGAGTCGTTGCTTGGCGCACGCTGGAATAATCGGCGTGTTCGACCACGGCCGTGGTGGCGTTCCGAAGCGACTGCGGTCAACTCATGCGAGCCGCCGGCCACTTGCACCACCATCAACTGCTGCCGCTGCAGCTGACGATTGTCGCCGCCGTCGCCAGCGCTGCTGCCGCTCTGTTCGTCGTCCGTCTGAACGCTGCCGGACGAGCACTCCTCCGACTGCTGTAGCCGCAACGAGTGCACGGACTCCTGACGATCCGGCGACAGAAACTGCGGCTGCGTCGAGAGTCGCCGGTGACGCTGTTTCATCTTGCCGCTGCCGCTCCGCTTGCTTCGACGGCTGCCGCCGCCGCTGCCGTGGATCGTCCGGCGACGCGCTTCGGCGTTCACGTGATTCGGAGAGTTACCAGTCAGGAAGGGCGTCTCGTCGTGCGCGTTCCTGTTGGCGAATGAGGAAGTTGTTGTGGGGATGGGCGATGTTTTTAGCCAGGGCTAACCCAGAGAAGGTACAGGTCGCCCATCGAGTTTTCTGTCATTAAGTGTTTTTACACCCCTCGACGGGGCTCGATCCCCCGAGCGCACAGACAATAGTCTAACCAACTGCCACCAGGCCACGAGACCACAAGTTTTTCTAATTCTATGTAGTTTTTTTCGTTTTTTTGTTTTTGTTGCGTCTGAGTGCTGAGAAGCACTAATGTAGATACAACGGAGTGCGCTGTCTTTCGACTGGAAGTACTACAGTGTGTCTATTATTTGTTAAGACATTAATACGGGCAACTGAGAGACTCGGGACCAAAATAAAAACAAAAACCAACTGTACCTGACCAGTCGCCCCCCTAGATTCTCGACGGCCACTTTCGGCACGGCGCCCTTGTGCGTCTGCCGGCGTCGTATCACCGAGACGACCGTGTTCAAACTGACGAGCAACGAATCGCTGATCTGGTGATTCAGCAGCGCGTAGATGATCGGGTTCGCCACGGTGCTCAACATCGAGAACATGTGCATCACGATGCTGACGATGTAGACCATCGTTACGGTGGTGCCGTCCTCAAGTTGCCGCTCGAACGGATCGAACGTGGGACCCCGGAATTGCGCCGCCAGGTCGATCACGACGGTCGTGATGTTGCGCGGCAACTCCGTCACCACGAAGATCAACACGTAGATCATCAGAATGCGCGAGTTGCGCCGCTTGTGGCGTCGCTGCGCACGGACGGCCTCGACGTTGCTCAACGCCTGCGCCTGCAGGTGCTCCAGTGTCTGCTGGCCTGCGCGTGTATTCAAAAAACAGTCACAACGTGCGTTCCACAGTGACACTGGTCCGGAAAACCAGGGACTTTTTCGAAATTTTTTCAACAACGGTTTCAACACTTTTTCCGCTGATGCCTGTATCTCTTTCCAAACAAAAAAATATTGAGTGAAATAATTCTAAAACAACAACAATACCATCGGAAGAGTGGTGGTCGCTGAGCGTGTGCCCATTAAGCGCGGCTACGAGCATCATCTTCCGCTGTTTCTGGCGTAGTTTCGCCATCTTACGCAGGCAGCGATTGCTCAGTTCGCGAAAGATCGCCACATAACAGCAAATGATGACGGAGAACGGTATGATGAACTGCAACGTGAGCACACTGAACGTGAACGTGTTCTTGACGCGCATGTTCGTCCAGTGCTCCTGGCAGAAGACGCCGCAGTATTCCGCGTACCGCTCGATCACCATGTGCGTCGCGTACGGCAGCGGCAGCAGACAGCCGAGCGTCCACAGTGCCGCCGCCGTCGCACCGGCGCGGCGCGGCGTGAAGAACGTGTAGTTGTTGCGGCAAATGAGCTGGTAGCGGTCGAGCGCGATGATCGCCAGACTCGCCGAACTGATGAACATTGTGGACGCCTGTGGAGGTGTATTTTGGCTCTGTACTCAAACAAGTATGGCGTTTGCAAATGTCATCTTGGCGTCAAAAAACGTCCGTGCGCCGATTTTTGTCCGCTTTTGAAACGATGATGCCTGAAAATTGAATTCGTTTCACACACACATTCATTATACCTGAAGCGACGGTATGATACGGCAGAGCCACTCGCCAAAGTACCAGTTTTTGTATAAGAACTGGATGGCGCTGAATGGCAACGAGATGCAGCAGATGCACAGTGAGCAGATTGATAGGTTCATGATGAAGAGGTTCTGAAACAAGAGCAAAACGGAACTGTTCTGTCATACATATACAGGCTGAGTCTGGTTGTCCTTCGGCACGAGACGTTTCTCCCGAGGGATGGTAAGGCTCACAGGTCACTACTGCTGAATTTTCTGAATTTGCTAAATTTGCTGAATTTGCTGAAATTTATCAGAAACCGCTTGCCTGCACGTTGTGCAGCGTCGGTGTGCGCACGGTGATGTAGAGGACGCTCGCGTTGCCGGAGACGCCGCTCAGAAAGATGAGCGCATAGAGAACGCCGAACGTCCACTGGTAGGTCAACGAGCGCTCCGGGTATATCGGCAGCGACCAGAGCTCCGTGCATTCTGGCACCACCGTGACCTCACTGATGTTGGCCATCACTTGTGGGATTATATTGTGAAAGTTTTCTCACCGTTTTTTTTCACTCTCTTTCGCTCAAAATTATTTATACTGTGCGCCGCTGAGTCACGCACTTGAAGGGGTGTGAGAGCTGTTTCGATGAAAAACTGCTTACTTACATTGATTATTATTCAGGCGAGACGCATGGAAATTTTTGCCACGGATGAGATGGGCGCTATAGACATCGTTTTTATTGCAGAATTTTACTGTGAAATGTAATAATGAGCTGCGGGCACTACACAATCAAGATAACTGCGCTGCTAAACAAGTGATTAGCTGACGCGCAAGGTAGGGGTCTCTCTGATCTGGCACGCTTGACTGCATTGTGTTGCAACAGGGCTTGCTGGAAATGCTGCATAACGTGACCGACCGGATCATCACAGTTTTTCTTCAGATCAATTGCTTGTTTCATCAACACTGCCAGTGAAAGTGTAAGACAGATGTTCTAAATTTAAAATATGTTGACAGGGGGATTCATTGAAGTATAAACAAACGTTTTCAGTATATTACATAATGTTGTTCATTAGCACATGCACTGTGATGCACATAAACGCAATGCGGCAGCCAAGACCGTCAAAGGATAAGAGGGTGTATGCTCTTGTGCTTCGCGGGTCCCCAGGTGTGGATGCATGCAAGTGGGTAGAAATTAGAAATACCTACCGGTTCAAGTTGAAAACTGTTTTTTTCCAGATACCGTATTACCCCCATTAAACCCCCCCACCATTAATCCCCCCCCACCAATAAACCCCCACCCCCCGACCAGTTTCCAAATAATCCCCCCCCCACAAATAATCCCCCATGGGGGTTAATTGGAAACCTGTTTGAAACACATACCCAGCGAATTCAGTGGCTGAATGCAGTGACATTGGTGAAATTGTGCTACCAAAGGCCCCAAATGGATGAGTTAATGGTAATTTCATTACAAAAGGCTGTTACAAAAGAAAATCTCTGTGAGAAGTAGAAGTTTCTGCAACTTTCTTGCCTGCCATGCAAGGTATTTTTGCCATTTTTCAACAAAACCCCACCCCTAGAAATTTTTGTATAATAAACCCCCCCCCCCACCAATAATCCCCCCCCACCAATAAACCCCCACCCCTAAAAGTCGCTGACGTATTAATCCCCCATGGGGGTTTATTGGGGGTAATACGGTAATGAATAATATGTTTGATCGCGATTTTCCATGGCAACCAGACATGCACGGGAGCCTGTTATATGCCTCTTACGAGGCCCAGGAACAGGCATGTTGGCCGTTCGGAACAGGCATCATCATACCAGATTACTCCAAATTTTGAGCGGCCAGTCGAAGAAATCATCTATTTTTCATCCATTCAGCAATTCGCCAACCAGGTTACCTATCTTTTTGGCCGGTTAGGCTACCTACCAGGAACAGTTATGAAAATGGCTCCCGTGCACCTCTGATGGCAACAATCCAAATCCAGCACAATTTAACGCTGCTATGTTTTTCAGATGGCATTTGAAACAATCGGGCGACATTCCAGTCTGGTTCTTTTTGCTGCAAATAAGCAGCGGGAAGGGTGGGAAAGAAAGTTGTGTCGCTTCGCAGTCCACAAGAAACTGCACCGTTTCTGACAGTAACAACGAACATGGTGTCCAGTGTTGTGATAAATTGTTTGTTGAGGTTCACTTTAAGGCTGGATTTTATTTTATTATAACCTATTTTTTCAAACGTGTCCCACTGAAATGACGTCATGTGCCGCCAAACATGCGCTTGCCGTTGACAGCAAACCAGACTTTCCGCTTAGCCGGTTTTTTTCTATAAACAAATGGTGAATGTCGAAGCAGTCACACCAAACTGACTTTTAGTGCCTGTACTTAAAGCAAATGACGTCATTTTAGTCCGGACACGCTTGAATTAATCCACAATACATTCTTCCAAAACGAAAAAGAGCCCGGCTTTTGCGGGCTTCACCTTACGCCTAAACAACGTCACTTTTAACGCCTTCATTTCATTTTTACGCCTTCGTTTTTACGCCATGCCAACATATTCTATCAAAAAAGAAATGAAAAACTTTCTCTTTTTTTGCAAAACGAAATAAAAAATCCTAACCGCTAAGCCTCGAGCAAAATATGATCATCCAGGGTTTTTTTGACGCAAAATCGTGCGTCAATGACAAAAAATAATTTGGGCTGACGCAAAAAAATCACTCGCTTGCGTCAGCTGACTAGAGATGTCAAGAAAAAAAAAATTTTCTATTTTTTTCTTTAAAAATTTTTTTTTTAATTTTTTTTAAAATGAAAGTTGTTCAGAATTTTTCAGGGAGTCCGAATATCACCATCTGAGGAGCCACCGACTTACCATATGACCCCCACTCATATGGGAGGAGGGTGAAAATTTCAGACTTGGTTTCGGCGACCCCATTTTCCCACCGACGACATCACGTCTCGTGTTTTGCCTCTCAATTCACCTCAAATAACACGGAAACAAGTTCAACAACAAACCGGTGTGATCATGCTGACGACACGAGGCGAAACAGCAACGAGCAACCAACGAAGTTACGCTTGCAGTGGCAGACAGTGCAATTTCGACCTTTCGAGATCCTGAAAAACGATGCGTAAATGTGAGTTCTCTGCTTCTATCTCACCTTAGCGGCATCGGAATTTGTTGAACTAGCCTTTGCGACGCTCAAGTACTTCAATGCGCGAGTCGATAATCACTCACCAAGGCTAAAAACAGTCGATAAATCAATCCAGAATACCACCTGCAGCGTTGAAGACTAAGTGACAAGGTAAAGTCAAAGAAAATTTTTGTTGAACTTTCGAAAAATTATGCCAAAAACGGCATTTTCAGGGCACATTAAAAAAAATTTCAAAAATTTTTAATAAAAAAATGCTCATTTTTTTAACTTTAAAAAAAATTTAAAAAAAAAATTTTTTTGACCCTTACATCTCTAAGTGGCGCACAAGCCAATTTTGTAGTCACCGTTTGCTGAGCGTCGCTGAGTGACAGTCGAGTGTTTTCGGAGTTTCTTGAACGCTTCGACAGGAAGATGTGTTGATCGAGTGCAAATATGTGCAACGGTTAAGCGAGTGGTGTCGCGAGAAAGAACGGTGACGGCAGTTGTTGCTGATGTGTTGCGTTGTCAAGGTTGACATGAGCACCCGGACGTCTTACTAGTTTAGTTCTGCAATCACAGTGACCATAAATGTCAGGTGCAGTTTTCTGCGCTTGTGAATTACTGTGCATTTTTTACACTTTTATGACTCATTATTATGTCGACAATGTCAATCAATTAAAATATCAATCAAACAAAGGTCAAACAAAAAAATACAAAGGTACATTGTAGGTGTGTGCCGGTATTGCAGACTTACCGTACTCCTTAAAATCCAATTTTTGACATTTTGTGATAATGCAGCATGTTTCTAAAAGATTTCAACTGTTATTCACAAGAAACAAAGTAGTTTTCAGCAACTTCGCGTCAAGACCCAAAACTAACGCTACCGTAACCCGTGGTCCCAACTTCAAACATATGACTGTTTCTGGCAATCATGTGAATGGTGTCCATCATTTTAGTATTTTCCTGGCAATAAAAGGCAGTTTAAAAAAAATCGCGTCGAGACCCACACAGCAGAGTTACCGTATTCTTTGAACTCAAGTTTTGACATTCTGTGAAAACGCTGCGTGTTTCTAATTGGTTTCAACTGTTCTTCGCAAGAAACAAAGTAGTTTTCAGCAACATCGTGTCAAGACCCAAAACTACCGCTACCGTAACCCGTGGGACCATACTTCAGACATATGACTGTTTCATGCAATCATGTGAACGGTATCCACCATTCTAGTAACTGTTCTTGGCAATAAAAGAACGTTTTAAAAAAAATCGTGTCGAGAGCCACAGCAGAGTTACCGTACTCCTTAAAATCCGATTTTTGACGTTCTGTGATGATGCGGCGTGTTTCTAAAAGGTTTCAACTGTTATTCACAAGAAACAAAGTAATTTTCAGCAACTTCGTGTCAAGACCGAAACTACAGCTACCGTAACCCGTGGGACCATACTTCAGACATGTGACTGTTTCATGCAATCATGTGAACGGTATCCACCATTCTAGTAACTGTTCTTGGCAATAAAAGAACGTCTTTAAAAAATCGTGTCGAGACCCACAGCAGTGTTACCGTACTCCTTAAAATCCGATTTTTGACGTTCTGTGATAATGCGGCATGTTTCTAAACGGTAATCTACCGTAATCCTTGAAGTCTAGTTTTGACAGTTTGCTTTGCTTTGCTTTATTGCGCCTTTATTCATTTATTTATGTATTCAACAAAAACATAATTTTTTGGAGGGGGACGGATTTGTCCTGTCCCCAAATCTCCCCAAATCCGCGTGCCTCCGTGTTCCGTGGTTTTGTTAAAGGTGCGCAGCGTGTTGTGTGCATATAAAATATGGGTCACTTTAGCTGCACGCAGCCTCCGTGTTTTCTCCGTGGTTTTGTTAAGCGTGCAGCCTCCGTGTTCCGTGTTGCCTCCGTGGTTTTGTTAAAGGCCTTTTTGTTGAACTTTCGAAAAATTATGCCAAAAACAGCATTTTCAGGGTACATTAAAGAAAAAATTTCAAAAATTTTTAATAAAAAAAATAAAAAAATGCTCATTTTTTTATTTTTTTTTAATTAAAATTTTTTTTTACCCTTACATCTCTGGCATGCGGTCGATCCGGTACCGGTCGATCCGGTACGGTCAATCCGGTACCGGTCGATCCGGTACCGGTCGATCCGGTACCTGGCAATTTTCTAGGGCGGTCGATCCGGTACCGGTCGATCCGGTACCGGTCGATCCGGTACCTGGCAATTTTCAACTGTTTTAGCATTCAATTCAATTTGTTTCTGATTTGTTTTCCATTTTTCTTCGTTTCTCTCATTTTATCTGATGTCTGAAACATTTTACCGCAGGTTTTTCGCGGGAATATGAAAATAAAAACAACAGACATTTTTCTTCAACTCCAAAAGAGAACCGAATCAGTCTTCATATTTTTATTTTGTTCTCCTTTTCTTGCTGAGCTGATAATTTTGCAAATTTTCACCGTCTTGGAGCTTTATTCTTCTGGAAAATAGTTCAGAAAATAAAAAAAAACATGTGGTACACTTGTTTTGCTTTTTTCAGAATCAGATTACGATTACCAAAACCAACCAAGTGTCGCAAGTCGTCGTCTCATATCGTATCATCAACAATCGTATCAACAATCAACAAAGAAAAATCGAAAACATAACGAGAACGCTAAAAACCCGTAAAACAGCTGAAAATTTCAATTGGTACCGGATCGACCGAGTTCCGGAGCTGACGCAAACAAATTTCGAGGACGTCATTAGGCCATTTTTGGGTTATTTATACACCGACTGAAAAATTTTCCGCGCTTTCGGCGCAGACCACGGACTTTTTTTGTCTGACAAGGCATATCATGCACATGTGACGGATGACATGGTCAGCTGATTCATCGTTTGTTTTCAATATTGTTGTTCAGTGTTATGTTGGCGGTTCGATGTAACAACACCGTGGCGTATTTTGTTGTTTTGACCGTTTCTAGGTTCACCTAGCTATTACCCTGAGAGCTCCACCTTTTGTTCGCTCCGTTCTGTTTCTAATCTGAATGAACAAGTCTGAACAGGTGTTGTCATAGACGCTCAACAGATATGAAAATCAAGTTTAGAAATTGAAAAAGCCATCACAAAAAGCCTAAACCCAGCGCAGCAGGCGTTGTCAAATGCCAAAATCGCTACGTTGTTTGACCACAGGCGTCTCACGCTATTTTTACTGATGAATAAGCCGAAATATTGCTTCTTTAACGTTATTTGTTCGATTTAGACTGGTATCACATTGACGCAAAAAAATTGTGCTGACGCAAAATTTTTCTACCATTTGGGTCAATTGACGCAAGAAAAATTTGACGAAAAAACCCTGTGATCATCCCTATTCCCTAATCCCTAACTTATGCAAGCTTCCTGCGTCTGCCTGCGAAACACAACAACTGAACTGAACTGAATGAACAGTGAAAGAAGCGTCGGCGATGTTGCAACGAAAACGATCGCTGATTGCACGAGCACGAGGATTCGCCGCTGTGGCGACCGACAGAAGAAGAAGCACAAAACAACAGGGCTGCCGTTTGAGCCGCGCAATCGCTCAAAAGCAATGCTACGCCACTGCTGTTGCCGGTGAAGACAGCAGGAATGCAGATAAAGCGGTCAATGTCACTGGATTGTTCGGTGACGCCACGTTGACGGAGCCACAGAGGTTACACGAACTGTTTGTGCGGGTCAGTCATTTCCAATACCAACTCCAGTGCAGTGCAGTTTTCTGGGTTTTCGGTGTTCAGCAAAAAATAGCAATTCAAATTCAACCAAGTAAATTCCGGCATTACCAAATCAAATCCATTAATTAATTCAATATGCGTTTTTTTGCTTGTTCGAATGTATCGTGAATGTTGTTTGTTGTTGTTCGAATGAGTTTATGTTGACTAGAGACGAACAAATGCGTTTTTTTGCGTTTGCAGACTGAACACGAATGCCACGAGCGAGTTCGCGACATTCTCGCGGCGTCGGATCGACGTGCCGTCGTTCGCTTGTTCGACGATCTCTCGAACACGATCTGTTTGGCTGCTGATCTGACGGAGTGCGTACGAATGGTGCACTCGGATGAAAGGTGGGCGTGGAAGAAGGTGAAAAAGGATGGGTGATGTGTGAGTGTGACATGCGGATGTGAGTGTGCAAGAGCGAAAGGAATGTGTGCTGTTGTGATCGAGCGAACTTCTGCAATGATTGTTTGCTCATTTTCATATTTTGCGTTTTTTCTGTGGTTTTGGACTTTTGCACATACGGTATGGCCGGTTAAACATGGCAGCTTTTTTCAGGGTGCAAGGAGCGCGCGAATTTTGAATGAAAGAAAAAAGACGTTCAGAAACTGAATTGTGTGCCAAATTTGACGCGTTTTTTTTAAACTAAAATGGATTATCCGCGCTATTCTATTCATTCTGCATCACTTGTACACATGATTGGGAATTACGTTGCCTTTTCTGAAAAAGACAACTCCTAGTCTGCGGCTGATCCCGCCTTGATGAACTGTCTCATTTATTCAGCCATACTGTATGTACTTTTCACAAGTGCGTTTCATCAAATAAATGCAAACAGTTTTCTGAAAAATATAACCGATGTGCAATTTGTCCTTTCTGCTGACAGCTCAATGCCGATCCGAATCAGCGGATTGACTGGATTATTATTGCCCATTAGTCCAATTATTCCAGTCCGGTTGCTGCGTGTGATTTCTGTTCGAAATTCACGAACTCTACAAACAAACAATCGCACACACAGTCGAAGTCTAAATTGTAAGGAATCAACTGATTCGTTCGTGATCACGTGAGGCAAGCTTTCTGTGCAGGCATTGCTGTAGGGGCGGAGTTTGACTTGCACAGAAAGCATACATGTGCGTGATCACCGACCAATCCGCCTGTATATTCAATTCTTTGTTGTTGTTTCCCCTGCCCCATTGAAGGAGAACAACCGTGTAACAGCTGGATGTAGTCGTCCTCGCATGAAAAAGAGAACCATCGTAATAAAGCAAATACAGTTGGCAGAACGCCGCCGAACGCTGCATGGCCGACTACACGGAGCTCGTCGAGCGCTTCAATACGCGCGTCGATTTGTATCGCAAATTGGCCGCAGCGCTGGTGGACGAAGAACACTCGTCATCATCATCAACAACAACACCAACAACACCAACACCACCAACCGGCCATCGCGCGCGACTCAGCGGCAGCCTGGACGCCGTCGAGCGCAACGTGGCGCGTCTGCTGTTGCACGACTTCCAGCAGTCGGGCGTGCATTTGGCGCCGGAGAAACGCCGGCAGTTCGTGGCGCTGTGCACGGCGGCGTTCGCGGCCGGCTCCGAGTTCACGCGAGCGGCCGACCTGCCCTCGGTGGTGGCGAAACGCGAGTTGAACGAAAATCT
Organism: Theristus sp. LFF4_11; assembly: GCA_030248135.1. Lineage (NCBI taxonomy): Eukaryota > Metazoa > Nematoda > Chromadorea > Monhysterida > Xyalidae > Theristus > Theristus sp. LFF4_11. The sequence goes on along the minus strand of JASANC010000255.1, from coordinate 9,052 downwards.
ACAGCGGACGTTTGATGGTGCGCTGGGTTTTTTTTTGTTCGTGGTCTGGCTTTTTTTGGTTGTTGAGTTTTCTTTGTGTGTTCGAGCAAATTACGCTCTCGCATCGTTGTCAGTGACAATGAGTGTTTGGCGTGTCCATCCATCCTTTTGACATCAGAATAACGATTCACACAAGACGCGAAGCCGTTTTAGCGAATTCGGCCAAGTTTATTCGATCACCGGATGGATATGGATGGGTTACGGCACTTTTTCGAAACGACCATGGCCATGGCACACTTTTAGCTGACGTTGAGGTTGAATTGAAGTGATTCCAAAAAAAAACAGTCATGTTGTTTTGCTGTTGTTTGCTTCACAGATCACAAAGTGCCATTTTGCAACGAGAGCGCCTCCTACTTGCTCGACAGTCCACTGCCGTACGCGCACAGCAGCGAAGCGAGACAATTCGGTTATCGCCATTATTATCGGCAAGTGATTGATTGATTTTGATTCGACACATTCTAAGTGTCCGGCATATGCGCAAGAGAATCCACAGTTCCCAGACAGGGTTTTTTTCGTCAAGTTTTTCTTGGGTCAATTGACGCAAACGGTCGAAAAATTTTGCGTCAGCACAAATTTTCTTGCGTCAAAATGATACCAGTCTAAATCGAACAAATAACGATAAAGAAGAAAAAATTTTTGCGCCATTCATCACTAACAGTATCGTTTTTGACGCCTGTGGTCAAACAACAAGGTGATTTTGGCATTTGACAACCCCTGCTGCGCAGAAACAAAGCTTTACGGGGCCTAGACTTTTTGTAATGGCTGTTCAGTTTCTAGACTTGATTTTTAGGTCTGTAGAGCTTCTATGACGACACCTGTTCAGACTTGTTCAGTTCAGATTAGACACAGGACGGAGCGAACAAAAGGTGCAGCTAGGTGGAAGCTAGCTCAGGATAGAAGCTAGGTGAACCTAGAAACGGTCAAATCAACAATATACGCCACTGTGTTGTTACATCGAACCGTCAACATAACACTGAACAACAATATTGAAAACAAACGATGAATCAGCTGACCATGTAATTCATCACATTTGCATGATCGGCATTGTCAGACAAAATTATGAGGAGTCCGTGGTCTGCGCCGAAGGCGCGGAAAATTTTTCAATCAGTGCATAAATAACCCAAAAATGGCCTCATGACGTCCTCGAAATTTGTTTGCGTCAGCTGACGCAAACGGCCGAATTTTTTTGCGTCAGCCCAAATTATTTTTTGTCATTGACGCACGATTTTGCGTCAAAAAAAACCCTGTTCCCAGACCAGCAACGCTGTGCACATGGCCGTTTTGTATGTTGTCCGTGGTGGAAATCGGAAATCGCTTGTGACCGAAAAATGTGAAATTAAAAAAACAACTCACAAAATTACAGATTCAACCCGGCACAGTCTGAACGCCTGGATTCGCTGTTGCGTGCGCGTCACTCGCAGGCGCAATTGGTCGGAGCGTCGTCGTTCGCGGAACGCGCGCAAGCGCACACGCTCTTCGGCAGTGCGCACAAAGTTCGTAAGCGAACGGGACGAACGGTGATTCTTGGCGATGATTTTTCAGCCAGGGCTAACCGAGAGAACGCCCGTCGAGTCGGGCGTCCATCGAGTTTTCTCTGTCATTAAGTGCCCCCATACACCGGTCGCCCGGCAGTTCGAATCAGGCGCATTTGTGGTCGCAGGTTCGCACGTTCCTAGAACGCTTACGAAGCGCACTACGCCCGTTCGTTCGTTGCGAACTCGAGCTGTTGCGAAAGTCGACGCTGGCGACCGCTGGCGATCTGACTGCTGCGGACGTTCATTTCCACGTCAGTCGTTATAAGCAGCGCCGGTTTGCTGGTATGCAGCTTTTTTCCGTGGTGAGCTGATTGGTTGCAATTGAACGTGAGATGCGACGGATGTGCACTGTGCAACGTGTTGGTGTCGTTTGAAACGGGCGAAACGAAGCAATCTGCAAATCTGGTTTATGTACAGCGTCATAATGTTTTTTTTGCCTGGCTAAATGATCGTTTGCTTTTTTTTCGAACGCTTAGACTTGGATTACGACCTTGATTTCAGTTGCAAGAATGCAGATGCGCAAATGATGTCGTTGGAAATGAACATGTTCAGCTCAACCATTATGATGACAGCACAACCACAAACGCGCACCGTATTTGTTGTCGGGATTTTAGGCGATGTTTTTAGCCAGGGCTAACTCAGAGAAGCGTACAGAATGCCACTGAGTAGGGCGCCCACGTCATTAAGTGCCTATACACCTCTCGGCGGGGCTCGATCCCCCGAGCGCACAGACAATAGTCTAACCAACTGCCACCAGGCCACGAGCGGTGGGTGACAGGCATGATTTTCAGGCTTGAGCCGCGCCTGCGAGCCGTACCTCAGCCTCGACGCGGTCCTTCGCGGCTTCCGCAGGCTGCTGTCGCGCGTCTACGCGTGCACGTGCACCGAAGTGCCGCCGCGCGCCGGCGAGATCTGGGCGGATGGCGTGCGCAAGTTCGCTGTGCACGACGACAATCGCAATTCGCTCGGCTGCTTCTACGGTGACTTCGCGTGGCGACCGAACAAATACGGCGGCGACTGCCATATGACGGTCAGGTTTGGGTTGGCATGGCAAAAAACCGGTTTTTTCGGAAAATTTGTTTTTTTTTTGTTTTTTTTTTCTGGCAAAAATGAAAGACCGGTTTTTTGTCTTAAAAATTTTTGGAAAACGGTTTTTTGGCAGTTGAAAACTGTTGGGCCTGGACGGTGTTATCGCACAATACATTTGGAAAAGTAAAAAATGAACACAAATTTAGCTTCGCTCTTCTTGAAAACACGAATTTCAACTGTATTTCTGATTGCTTCTGACTCTGAGAGCCAAGCTATGGAAGCTGGGTGCTGGTAGAAATTTGAGTTTTAAAACGGAAATAAAACCGGTTTTCCCTGCCAGTATTAAAAAAACGTTTTTTTACCATGCCTAGGTCAGATGCAGTAAGTCACTGCCGGACAAGCAACGTCAACTGCCGATTGTGGTGCTCTCGCTGTCGTTGCCCGTTGATGGTAAAGCGTTCGGAGTGGCACAGGTACGGACTTTTGGAGATTGATGGTGTTTATTTGTTGCCGGATGCGTTTGGTAAACGAATCTGAATGCATCGCAGGAATGTGAAAGTCGCCCTAAATGTGATGGCGATCATCTTGAGCCACGTGCGGTCAATACTGGAAAACCTTTTTGCCATTTAATTGAATTTCTCAATTTTGATTGGTTTAAATCAAGTGTGTGAGCCCGATTTAAAAGCAACTAAATTAGCATTTATTGATTTTGATTGTTTCAAACGTCTTTTGATCGGTAGTTTTCTAACACAGTGTGTGTGCTACCGAACATTCAGATGAATAACTGCAAATTGTGCAGTTCGTCCCCGGGCCTATCTCCGTAAAACATGACACTTTGATCTCGTTAACTCCAGCCAAAGCATAGCCGTGTGTAACGGTGTCGGTGGTTGGAGGGGGGGAGGGGTTCATGTGTCGGCTGCCCCGCACCGCAACACAATGCTGGTTGCTGCCGCAAATCGTTCTGCATCATGTTTCGGCAGCCGCACGGGTACGCTCGAAAGACACTATCATCATCATCATCATTTTGTTCGTACCCGCCAGGCCGAGAACGCGTTCCACGAGCTCGGTCACGCGATGCACTCGATGTTCGCGCATACCCGTTATCAGCACGTGTCGGGCACGCGCTGCAGCACCGACTGGGCGGAGACGCCCGCTAACTTGATGGAGTGCTTCTTCAGTGACCCGCGCGTTCTCCGGCGCTGTCTCGCGTTTCCCGAGCAACTCGCCGGCCAAGTCGCCTTGTCCAGCAGGGCGTTTCTGGTGAGTTTCGGATGATTTTCGTGATTATGAATCGGAGACGCCGAATTTAGTGACACGATTGTCTGTTACTTTGGCTCTGCGACTCGATGCGTTTGCGCAGGCTGGGAAAGGAAGCTAGATGCGGCTGTTTAGCAAAACTAGATGCGGCAAGTTCAAAACTTGCCAAAGTGACACTTTCCAGTGTCAAGTACTCTCGTCTTCTCACCATTTTTGAGTTTAGCGTGTCATTTGAGTTTGAGGCGCAGAACTGTGAACGTTATCCAGAGCATCCTCAGGCGTACCGTATTACCTCTATTAAACCCCCCCCCCCAAAATTAACCCCCCCCCAAATAAACCCCCACCCCCTCGACAAGTTTCCAAATAATCCCCCCCCCAAAATAATCCCCCATGGGGGATTATTGAAACCTGTTTGAAACACATACCCAGCGAATTCAGTGGCTGGTTGCAGTGAAAATGATGAAATTGTGCTACCAAAGGCCCCAAATGGATGAGTTAATGGTAATTTCATTACAAAAGGCTGTTGTAAAAGGAAATTTCTATGTAGAGTAGAAGTTTCTGCGACTTCCTTCCTGCTATGGAAGGTATTTTTGCCATTTTGCCAACTCCTAAAAATGGTTTCCAAATAAACCCCCCCCCAAAAAAAATAAAGCCCCCCCAAAAATAAACCCCCACCCCCAGAAGTCGCTGAAGAAATAAACCCCCATGGGGGTTTTTTAGAGGTAATACGGTATTTGATTGAGTTAGTTGGCCTTGGTCATTATTGCAGTTCGATCGTGTTGAGGAGACCCACGAATAAATTATACGGGTACGCGATTATTCGCTGAATAACGATGCCGTACTCAGAACTCGATGCCATCTCTCTAAACCCTCCATTTCAGGCGATCCCACTGCAAGAGCAGGTCGTCCAGTCGCTGTTCGACATTGAGCTTCACAGCGGGCCGCCGCCGTCGGCGTCCGAAATGACGAAACGCTACCACGAACTCTACCGTGACAGTTTAGACGGAATCACTCCGGTTTCGGGCAGTTTCTGGCCGCATCGATTCGGGCATTTCGTGCCGTACGGCGCGAAATACTATTGCTACCTCGTGGCGCACGCGACGGCGGCGCTCATTTGGCAGTCGTTGTTCGCGAATGATCCGTTTGACAGTGCGGCTGGCGCCAACTGGCGTGCTGTGCAGGTTTGCAGTTTGGCGTGGCGGTTTTTTTGGTGTCATTTTTATCGTCAAATGCCAACAGTGCCCTTTATACGGAGTACGGTATCTACACCTGTTTTGTCTCGACACGATTTCGCTTTCAACAGACTGCGCATACAAATGTTTTTTGACGGTTAGGTTCGAGCTGAAAAACAAAATCAATTTCTGTCTGGCTCCAAAAAAAACAATCAGTAGATTCACGGAAAGTGAACCCGAATGTTGACCTTGTTTTGCGTCAAGGCACGCGGCGGTGAGATACCGACAAGCGAACTGCTCAGCGGCCTTCTGGGCGAAGCTCCCTCGGTGGAGCAACTGGTTGATGCGCTACAGACGGAGGTTGATGAGTCGGTGGTGTTGTTGCAGAAATAAGGCTTGCAGTTTGAAAGTCATGTGACGCCAGAGTGAGGCGAATCAGCGTGCTGCCTTTGAAATTTTAATGAAGACGTTATTTGTTTGTATAACGGTATCTTGCTTATTTCACATCAAACTTGTTTGGTTTGTGCCTTAGTGTGATTTTGTTTGTTCACTGTATTGCTTTTGCTGTGATGGGTTCAGTTGCAACTTGACAAATTAGTGAAAAACATTGATACCGTATTTCAGCTTGATCTTTTGATAGTGATATTTTACATTTCAGTTTTTTATTCCATTTCCATTGTGCCGGTTCCTAGTTAGTATTTGACGGCGTTCTATCCTGTTTTGCTCAGACGGTAAAAACTAATGAGTGTGAATAAAATGGTAAAATTTGAATACCCCTTTTGAAGAAAATCAGCCAACAGAATTTCTTCTTCAAAAAGGTGTAAAAATGAATCATAATGGTTTGCTCGCTTGTCTGAGTTCTCCAAAAATTGCAACCAGTGTCTTGCAGCGCAAATTTCACCTTCAAATTGCAAATTCGGGGAAAACGCTTGATTGTTTGCTTCTTTTTCTTTTACTGTCTTTTTCATTCAAAGTCCAGACATTCGATTTCCATTTGAGCTGGCAATATGAGGAGCTACATTTGAGTTTTGTGCGGCAATAATCCACACGCAATTGCATTTGAATGCTTGAACGCATTGTTCCTTTGTTCTACTGTAATGTGTATTTGTTAATTGTCAAACCACAGCACATCACTTTTCAGGAACAAAACGAGCAAAATTTGAAGAACAAAACAACGAACTCTAAGCAGACACAAAAATTCACTTGTGCATAATCGCAACAGAAATTAACTTTGAACGTTTTTGCAAATCTTGGTCTTGCAGCGAAGGATTGAAACCGAATATTACAAAAAAATTTAAATTCAACAATTAGCCTACAGTTTGGATCACAACACAAACGCAAACAAACGCAGTGACGAAAAGCGGGGTTCATTTTTCGCCGTATCAGTTTTGTTTTCCACCGAATGATCGTTTGAATATGAATTAACTCGCACAGTAATAGAAGAAACCCAGCAAACGTGAACAAAAGTGAACAGAAAAACAACACAATTCATGATCACAAAATAGCAGAATAAAAAAGTACACTGTGCCGTGAACGAAGCCTGGAGGACAAACGCTGTCTTGCAAAAAATGTCAAATTGTTGGATATGATTTCTAATCATGAAAAATCGCAAGAACTGGGCCACACAGAACCGCACAACAGCGATTTTTGGTTTGCATCGTTTCACAAAAAATGCATGAAAACGGTAACAGCGAAATACATTCCAACTTCACTGACACATTTCAACAAACACGCCATTAGTTAAAATATGTGACAGCATTTGCATTCTTACTCAGAAAAACCCGCTCCATCAAACAGATTTTGAAGCCACATCAGAATAGTCTTTTTCTGCAATAAAAACGAACCAAGATTTTTACGTTTTTGATTTGTTCTCAAACAAAAATACGCATCATGGCGTTGAAAAAAAACGAGATAATGCGAGAACATTGTTGCACATGACATGAGAAAAATTCCGATGAACCAACAATAAAAACTAGACTAAAATTAGCCCCTGCCCCCTGTTGGATTGCAATGTAATCATGACGAACACGAAATGGAAATACTGGGACGTGAAAAATATAAAATAATCACGGGGCGGGAAGAAAAGCAAACAAAAGGGAGCTTCTAGGCGGTGTTTATAAAATTAAAATTACATTGTAGTTTCCCGAAAATCTTTTCTGAAACGCAAAGAACATGAAAAAAATACGAAAAAACCGAGGGTTGCAAAAAACTGAAATAAAAAGAACCCCTCCACGTGCAGTCGATATCACATCATGCAGTTGGCTGATTGGTTGGCGACCACCACGCACGTCGTGATGCACATGCATCATCCGTGTCAGCCGGTGGACTCCGCCTGCGCAGCAAACGCGTGCATCACGTGCTCACCAACCAATCAGCTCTCAGCAACCAACCAATCAGCTAACTGCCAGATGCTATCGCAACAGAGCCTGCACTCGAGGCAGCGTGCGCGCGCTCATTCGTGTCTCAGTTGTTCGACCTCGTCCGCAGTGAGCGAGCTACGCCGGCGCTCGGCGATGTTCGGCGCCTGGTGCGGATGCGCGTGCGGCGTCGGCGGCTCCGCCCAGCGTTCGTGTTTCACGCCCGGCGCCAGATTACGAATGACGACGTGCGACGCCTGCGAGTGGCGCGAAATTTGAAATGTGCCTTTTTCATTTCGCTCCCGAGACTCGGTGAACAGTTTCATGCGCTTGATGCGGGAAATCAAAATTGGCACAGTGATCAGAGTCGCCTAATCAGGGCCGAGTCACTTTGGCGATTTTGAAGAACGTTTCAAAATCCGAGTCACGTTTCGAAATCAACCAAAGAAAACGGAACATTGTGGAATGCGAATCACGCGTCCGATTTTTTTTTTGCGTCCAATTTTTTTTCCTTCCAGCTATTTCACGGCTGCTCACAACCAAAATCGAACGAATCGACTGACACAAGAGTGGTTCAGAACTCGGTGCAGCACTCAACCACTATAAGTTACAATGTGTGTTACCTACCTGGTACTTTTCGAATTTCGGCGGAATCGGACAGAGCTTGTAAGTCACCTCGTCGCCGTCGTGCGGTGCGTATTCGCCGTCCACACTGAAGAGACACGAATAATGGAAACAAGGTAATACAAACAAGAAACTCAGCTGTCAGCTCATCTCGCAACAAAACTCAGTTGAACTGTAAGAACCGCGGAAGCTTTTTACACACAGTGAAAATCACAGTGAGCAACTTTACGCAATGTAAAGAAAACGAATTTCATTTTCAGAACGTTGAGAAGAGAAAAACTCGCAGCGAGAATTTTTTTGTTGCCAATCCAACCAAAACCAAGTTCATAGTTTTTCATTTTTTTGTGACAGTAGTTGTGACCATCTTTGAGAGTTATACTAGGAGCTAGCTGTTTGGGCAGATGCATTTCATCTGTTTGCCATAAACGTTGTGGTGCGTTGACGGTTGAAATGAACAATCTGAATCTGAATTTCGAAGCCCATGGAATGAAATAAAACGTCCGCTGCCAAACGAACTCTGAAATGTGAAAGAACAGATCGTCGCCGTCGCCCGGTCTGATCCATCCGTGGCCTTTCTGTCGACAAAACCACAGCACCGTGCCCAAGTGGTCCTGGCCGGCGGCGACGCGTTCGCATCTGCGACAAAACAAACGTACAGTGAGCGGCCAACTTGGAAACCACATGCAAATGCAAGCAGCTGATTGGCTGGCGATGACGTGACGCATACTTTTGCGCGCGCACGTGCGGACTGTGCCTCAGCTCCGCAGCAATGTGCCTGCACAGAAAGCATGCAGCAACAGAAACAACGACGTTATTGCAAGTGCAACATTTGATTGCAAATCAAAAATCTTTTTTTTCAAAATTTTTAAATAAGAACACCAATCTGCATCATGTGATCATCATCGAACAATCAGCTGCTTGCATGTGACATAGAAAGAAACAGACTGTACGTGTGTTTACAAAACCTGTCATCACAACTTATTCGCGGAATACAGAGCTCGACAAAGAAGTGGAATGGAACGAAGTTGCACTAATCATG
>JASANC010000254.1:0-10902 GCA_030248135.1 Theristus sp. LFF4_11 | reverse complement strand
TTGTACTTCGTTCAGTTACGTATTGCTGGAGTTTGGCGTATTATCAGCGCAGCGACCAGCAGTCAAGTATCCGGCCGAGGATGTGCCGAGAGTTGAACGTCAGCCAATGGGCAATGACGCGTCGCGAGGACTGCGACGAGGCCAGAGGTGCCGATTTTAACGTGCTTCTGGCTGCCGAACGAGCGCCGAGCATTGAGCCGTGATGAGATAGGCCGCAGCGCCGATGAATGGGGTCAGGAGTGTTTCCGGCCGAGCGTATGCCGAGGATGTGGATGTGATGTGATTGGCCGTGGTGCCGTTAAAAGCCGTATGGGACGTAGGCGGCTAATGATTTGTGATTAAAAGTAGGGAGAATTTGTGATTTGGCTTCTCCCTCTCTTTTCGTTGATGGGGGAGAAGTTAATGATGGGCGATTATTGTAATTGTCTGTGTATTATGTATAATTGTGCGTGATATCCTATATATTGTGATATTTTTCCCTGTAATGTCGGTTGTTCTCCAGTCCAGTAAATCGCCAGTCTCTCGCTACTTGAAGTTTTATGTAAAAGGCTTGGCTGAGGAGACCTACAACAACTTTAAAAATAAAATAAAAAATAAAAAATCTCTGGTGCTCTGGGGGGGGGCTGTACCCCCCCCCCCCCCCTCGCCCACGGTACTGCCAGAGACCGTCGGGTGGGGGGGCAGAAGCACCGTGCCACCCCCCTAAAACCGGGCACCCCCATCGGAATTTTGAAAAAATGCACCCCCCCCCTCAGGAAAATTTGCTGCCCGTGCACCCCCCCTCACCGAGAAGGCACCTGACCCCCCCTCTAAAATTAGGCAAACACCCCCCTCATCCGAGGTCCCGCTTTCGCTACTGCTCTGACGAGGGGGGGTGGGGAAGGGGTACACACCCCCCCAGAGCACCCGAGACCTCCGCGTGGGGGGGGGGCGGGGGGGGGGGGGGGGGTCACGCGACACCCACCCCCCAAAACCTGACACTGGACCATCCACACCCCCCCCCCTCGAAATTTGCTAGACACCCCCCGGCCCCCCCCCCCCCCCCCCCCCCCCCCCCCCCCCCCCCCCCCCCCCCCCCCCCCCCCCCCCCCCCCCCCCCCCCCCCCCCCCCCCCCCGGATGGACCTAAGTAACAGAGAGTGACACCCCCCCAAAAAATTTCTCGGACCACCCAAAAATCATGAATTTTTGCTCAAAAATCATGATTTTTTGTCTTTAAAGTCCATAATATAAGCTAAATATATGATAACTTGACATTCTTCATTGTAATTTCAAAGATTTTGCAGCAAAATTTAGCGTTTTTCCTTCAAAATTTAAGCCAAAAAATCTCATGGGTGGGGTGGGGGGTGTGCACCCCCCCCCCCCAGAAAATTTTCTACAATAGTGCACCCCCCCCCATCAGTACCGTGGGCCCAAAACAATTTTCGAAGGGGGGGGGGTATGGTGCCGTGGGGGGGGGGTGCCGACCAAAAAGTGAGGGGGGGGTCCAACCTATGGTAACGTGGGACCCCCCAGGGGGGTCCCATGGGGGTGCGTTTTTTCAAAATTTTCTGTGGGGGGGGGGATCCCCCCCACCCCCCCCATGATAATTTTTAGCTTAAATTTTGAAGGAAAAACGCTAAATTTTGCTGCAAAATCGTTGAAATTACAATGAAGATGGTCAAGTTATCATATATTCAGCTTATATTATGGACTTTATAGACAAAAAATCATGATTTTCGAAAAAAAATTTAGTGTGTACGGAAAATTTTGGGGGGGGGGGGTCTCACTCTCCGCCAGACAAAATTTCATGGGGGGTGTGGGGGGGTGTCGGCCAAATTTTCGAGGGGGGGGGGGCCGATGGGGGGGGGGGGGTGCCCGGTTTTTAGGGGGGGGGGTGGCACGGTGCCCCCCACCCCCCCCCCCCGCCGGTCCCTGGGGCCCTGGGGGGGGGGGTGTACCCCCCCCACCGCCCCCCTCGCCCACGGTACTGCCCCCCATGGCCCACGCCTGGGGGGGGTGTCACTGTACCATGACTGACACCCCCCCCACTGAAAAATTTTTGGCACCCCCCCCACCAGTACCGAAGGCGAAAGCAAATTTTCGAGGGGGGGGGGGTGGCGTCACGTGGGGGGGGGTGCCGAAAATTTTTCAGTGGGGGGGTGTCAGTCATGGTACAGTGACACCCCCCCAGGCGTGGGCCATGGGGGGGTGCACCATTGTAGAAAATTTTCTGGGGGGGTGCACACCCCCCACCCCACCCATGAGATTTTTTCGCTTAAATTTTGAAGGAAAAACGCTACATTTTGCTGCAAAATCTTTGGAATTACAATGAAGAATGTCAAGTTATCATATATTTAGCTTATATTATGGACTTTAAAGACAAAAAATCATGATTTTTGAGCAAAAATTCATGATTTTTGGGTGGTCCGAGAAAATTTTTGGGGGGTGTCACTGTTACTTAGGTCCATCTAGGCATAGTTGTTCCAGAGCCGAGGGGTTGGGGGGGGCCGATATAGATAGCTGGAGCAAATTTTCCAGATAGATAGATAGCTGGAAAATTTGGGGGGGGCCGCGGGGGGGGGGGGCCATGTGACTTTGGGGGGGGGCGGTCAAAATTTTGAAATTTGATAGATAGATAGCTAAAACGCTAAAAAGCTATAAAAACAGCAAAATAATGCTAAAAATACACTAAAAATCAAGTATAAACGCGTATTTTACCTAAAATTAGCGAAATTTTCAAGAATTACGAGCAAAAATGGTCAATTTTGGTCAAAAATTGACTCATTTTGTCTTCGAAGACAAAAATTTTCAGATAGATAGCTGGCTAAAAATTTTTTTTAGATAGATAATAGCTGAGCCGAAAAAACCTGTCTGATAGAGATAGATTCGAAAATTTTTTGGGGGGGGGGGGGGCCGGCCCCCACCGCGTGGGGACCCCCCCTAGAATTCAGACCCCCCTGCCTTTCTTTCCTCCTCCTTTCCCTTCCTCCCCCCCCCCTCCCCCCCCTGGGGTGGGGGGGGGGGTGGGTCTAGCAAATTTCGAGGGGGGGTGTGGATGGTCCAGTGTCAGGTTTTGGGGGGTGGGTGTCGCGTGACCCCCCCCCCCACCCCCCCCCCACGCGGAGGTCTCGGGTGCTCTGGGGGGTGTACCCCCCCCCACCCCCCCCCCTCGTCTTCGGACTTCGGTACTGCCCCCCACGTGACGACACCCCCCCCCCCCGCGTAAATTTGCTTTCGCCTTCGGTACTACTACTGATCTCTATCAAACAGGTTTTTTCGGCTCAGCTATTATCTATCGAAAAAAAATTCTCAGCCAGCTATCTATCTGAAAATTTTTGTCTTCGAAGACACAAAATGAGTCAGTTTTTGACCAAAATTGACTATTTTTGCTCGTAATTCTTGAAAATTTCGCTAATTTTAGGTAACATACGCGTTTATACTTGATTTTTGGTGTATTTTTAGCATTATTTTGCTGTTTTTATAGCTTTTTAGCGTTTTAGCTCTCTATCTATCAAATTTCAAAATTTTGACCGCCCCCCCCCACAGTCTGCCCCCCCCCCCCCCGGCCCCCCCCCCCCCCCAAAATTTTCCAGCCATCTATCTATCTAGAAAATTTGCTCCAGGTCCAGCTATCTATATCGCCCCCCCCCCCCACCCCTCGGCTCTGGAACAACTATGCATAAAGGCTCTTCGGAAACGTGAGTTTTTGAAAAAAACTGTTTTGCTGCAATTTGTCTGATTTTGGATTACGGTTGTTAAAAAAAACAAAAATCGTCATTTTTGTTTTTTTTAAAAAAAAAAATTTTTTTTTTTTTAAAAATTTCAAAAATCAAAGTTGTGCTAAATCAATCAGGGAGTCCGAAGAACCACATATGATATGCATGCGCCTCCCGAATGACTCCCGTATGGCGGAACTTTGCAGATTTTGTTTTGGTGACCTCAATTACCCCTTTTCCAAACCGTCACCATGCCTCTTCTTGTGTTTTGACCTCCAAAACGTCACTAATTGTCCCCAGCTAAGCCAATGCTAAAGTGAAGACAAACATACCGCCTTGAAATTCGATCAATTCTTCTGATGGTGTCGCGACGACACGACACGAAGCAGCAACCAGACAACGTAGCGCTTGCAAACGGAGCAGCGAGCACAATCGGACGCTCTGCGAGGCGAATCGTCACCTTATCTGCATCGGAAATGGTAGGCTAAGCTTTGGGACGCTCAAAAACTTCATCGCAGATGTTGTCGAAGCCTAAAATCAGTCGGTAAAACGGCCCAAAATCGACTGCTAAAGGTTTTACGAGGTATAATCAAAGAAAATTTTTGTTGAACTTTCGAAAAATTGTGCCAAAATTGAGGTTTTCAGAGCATATTAGAGAAAAATTTTTCGAATTTTTTTTTTTTAAAAAAAATCGGCATTTTTGTTTTTTTTTTAATCACTTTTTTTTTTTAAATTTTCATTTTTGTTTAACAACCCTATTTTGGATTCATCGAAGATCACGAAAAACGGTACAGGTGGTTTATTATTGCTCGTGAAGCATTCGCCAGGCCGGAATTGTCCGAGCCCGAATTCTCCGGGCCGCAATCGAACGGGCCGCAATGAGCGGGCTGCAACTCTTCAGGTCGCAGTTAGAGAGCCTCAATTGAACATACGTCTGCGTGAACTGGTGCAAATGGGCTGAGTTTTGCCTTATTGGATTCGGATTTCACATTCTCTCATTCCCATTCTGTGACTTATGAAGCTTCACGAAAAAAGTCCGACGAAACTCTGGGCAAAAACATCAAAAAGTCACTTTCTGTGGAAAGTGTCTCAAACGCATTTCCAGTTGACAGTACAATTTTGACGGCAAAATTTTGGGTTTTTAATTAATAAAAAAACCCGTTAAAATAAAAGATTTTTTCATAGAAGTTTGAAAAAAATTAGAATTAGAAATTGAAAATGAATAAAGAAAACTTTTGATTTTCGTTTGTTTTCAAGCGCAACACACTACACACAAAGCGAACAGTGTCTTTCAAACAAGAATGCTTCCAACAAGCACGGGTACGACGACGTCGGGGTCAGCGACAACGGTCGGTGTTGTTTCTTCGGGCGTTGTTGCTGCGGACAAACGTCAACATGAGCTGAAATACAAGAATCGCGCTCGCAGCAACCTCGATCAGATGCGGCACGACCGCGAGCACAACGCAGTCGAGTTGCGCAAAAAGAAACGCGACCAGCAGCTGACGAAACGCAGAAATCTCAATCGAAATACGGCGACCACGAATGCTGCCCCTGCCAGCACCGGTGAGCAGCAGCCGGCGCCCGCAGGTTTCCGTTGCGTCTGCACTCAAGCTGTGAAATATAGGCAATTGGGCACTCGACGCTGTTGCATTTAAATCAAAGGCAAATGTGCATTTGAATCTGACCAGAACAGTCACTAAACTTAGTCTATTATACTAAATTTACAATTTGTCTGTGGCACTTTTTTGCAATTTGAATTGGCGCCCTTTTTTGCTACTTAAGAAAACTCCATCTCAAATTCCTTAACCTATTTTTTTAATAATGCCAGTTGAGATTGTTTTCTCAAGACGTCGCTCTTCATAGCTGGAGTCATCATGATACTCTTTGGTCAACGAAGACAGTTCAGCGCAGCACAGGCAAATGGAAGCGTAGCTGATCAAAACTTGATGATCGACTGGGAAAGATGTAACAAAACCGTCTTTGAAAAAAGTTTGAAATTTTTTGTTTTTAAAAATCAGGTTGCAAAACTCACATCGACATCGGCATTGCAAGTTGCACTTTGGATTCAAAACAAGTAAATTTCATTGAAATTGATACTCCATGTTTCATTTTCAAATTGATACTCCATGGTTATGAGCGATAATTTCAACGTAACGCACGATGGGCAACTGGCAATTGTTGCTGCTCAAAACTGAGCGACTGCGAAAGATGTAACAAAACCGTCTTTGAAAAAAGTTAGTTTTTTAATTGGGTCGAAATGGTATTTACCATTCATTTTCACTTTGCAAAATGTTTGGGTCATGTTGGGGTAAACGGGTAAAAAGAAGCAATGACTGCAAAACGAAATTATAAACGTCACTTTTTTGTTTCTTCTATTCATTTTCACTTTAGAAAAAAGGCCTGGCTTATGTTAGGGTAACCGGGTAAAAGAAGCATTAGCTTTTTAAAACGGGTATTTTTAACGAAAAAAACGTTAATTTTTGTATTTTTTATTCAATCTTACTTAACGTACAAAAAGGCTTGACTTAGGTTAGGGTGAACGGGTAAAAATAGCAAAATCATAAACTTCGCATTTTCGTTTTACAAAAAAGGTTTGGCTTAGGTAAACGGGTAAAAAAGCATTAGCTTTTTAAAACGGGTAAATGAAAAAAACGTTAGTTTTTATATTTTTTATTCAATTTTACTTCACTTACAAAAAGGCTTGCCTTCGGTTAGGGTAAACGGGTAAAAATAGCAAAATCATAAACTTCGCATTTTTTATTTATTTGAATACATTAAAAAATATTGTATTGTAGGCGACTTCACGGCAGCACAAGGTAAATTTTCTTCAGGGTTATTTATCAGTAAACGTTACTGTTTTTTTTTCTAAGTCAATGCCACTTCACCAAAAAGGCTTGGCATTGATTAAGCCACATGAGCTCGGGTCAATAGGCTAGTCTACTACTACTAAATTTACAAAGTGTCTGTGCGTGTGTGTGTGGCACTTTTTTGCAATTTGAATTGGCGCCCTTTTTTGTTACTTAAGAAAACTCCATCTCAATTTCCTTAACCTATTTTTTATTAATGCCAGTTGAGATTGTTTTCTCAAAACGTCGCTCTTCATAGCTGGAGTCATCATGATACTCTTTGGTCAACAGAGACAGTTCGGTGCAGCATAGGCAAATGAAAGCGGTGGCTGATCAAAACTTGATGATCGACAGGGAAAGATGTAACAAAACCGTCTTTGAAAAAAGTTTGAATTTTTTTGTTTTTAAAAATCGGGTAGCGCAAAACACACATTGACATCGGCATTGCAAGTTGCACTTTTGATTCAAAACAAGTAAATTTCATTGAAATTGATACTCCATGTTTCATTTTCAAATTGATACTCCATGGTTTATGCGCGATAATTTCAACGTAACGCACGATGGGCAACTGGCAATTGTTGCTGCTCAAAACTTGACGAGCGACTGCGAAAGATGTAACAAAACCGTCTCTGAAAAAAGTTAGTTTTTTAATTAGGTCGAAATGGTATTTACCATTCATTTTCACTTTGCAAAATGTTAGGGTCATGTTGGGGTAAACGGGTAAAAAGAAGCAATGACTGCAAAACGAAATTATAAACGTCACTTTTTTTGTTTCTTCTATTCATTTTCATTTTAGAAAAAAGGCTTGGCTTATGTTAGGGTAACCGCGTAAAAGAAGCATTAGCTTTTTAAAACGGGTTGTTTTTAATGAAAAAACGTTAATTTTTATATTTTTTTATTCAATCTTACTTCACATACAAAAAGGCTTGACTTAGGTTAGGGTGAACGGGTGAAAATAGCAAAATCATAAACTTCGCATTTTTACTTTGCAAAAAAGGCTTGGCTTAGGTAAACGGGTAAAAAAGCATTAGCTTTTTAAAACGGGTAAATGAAAAAAACGTTAGTTTTTATATTTTTTATTCAATTTTACTTCACTTACAAAAAGGCTTGCCTTCGGTTAGGGTAAACGGGTAAAAATAGCAAAATCATAAACTTCGCATTTTTTATTTATTTGAATACATTAAAAATACTGTATTGTAGGCGACTTCACGGCAGCACAAGGTAAATTTTCTTCAGAGTTATTATTCAGTAAACGTTACTGTTTTTTCTTTCTAAGTCAATGCCACTTCACCAAAAAGGCTTGCCCTTGATTAAGCCACATACGCTCGGGTCAATTGGCTAGTTTCTCATAGTTGTTCCAGAGCCGAGGGGTTGGGGGGGGCCGATATAGATAGCTGGAGCAAATTTTCTAGATAGATAGATAGCTGGAAAATTTTGGGGGGGGGCCGCGGGGGGGGCATGTGACTTTGGGGGGGGCCGGTCAAAATTTTGAAATTTAATAGATAGATAGCTAAAACGCTAAAAAGCTATAAAAACAGCAAAATAATGCTAAAAATACGCTAAAAATCAAGTATAAACGCGTATTTTACTTAAAATCAGCGAAATTTTCAAGAATTACGAGCAAAAATGGTCAATTTTGGTCAAAAATTGACTCATTTTGTGTCTTCGAAGACAAAAATTTTTAGATAGATTTGATAGATAATAGCTGAGCCGAAAAAACCTGTTTGATAGAGATAGATTCGAAAATTTTTTGGGGGGGGCCGGCCTAGGGTTAGGGGCTTTGAAAAAAAAAATTTTTTTTTTATTTTTTTTTTCGTTTTTTTTTTAAAAAAAAAAATTTGGATTTTTTTTTTCAAACTTAAAAAAAAAATTTGAAATTTTTTTCTTCTACTTTGCTCTGAAAATTCGATTTATGGCATAATTTTTTGAAAGTTCAATCCAAATTTTCTTCCCAACTTCTTTGTGTGCTTAGGTAAATGTCATTATTTGGTCATTTTGACCGACGTACTCCATGTTTTTCGATTTGGATGACTTCTAGAGTCAATTTTTAGCGTTGAAATGACTTAACTGAATTGAAATATCGTTTCAGAAATCGTTTTCTTGCAACTTAGAACATGTTTTTCAGTCGGTAGGCCATGAGATGAACATGATATCTTGTTGATTGGCGTATGTTATAGGTCTACAATGGAGTTGTGCGATATATTGTTAAACAATTTGAGCGGAGATGTTGGTTAATACCACATCACACGACCGTTTTTCAGATACCCGATAACATGGCCACATGTTAAAACTTGCGTGCTGAGCTAAACTAACGTGTTAAACTTGCGTCTGTCAGTTGCCCGCAACGTGATCGCGAAATCATGGTACGTGTTTTCGATACGATGATTTGAAGAGTGGGCTCTCGCCATGTGGCAGATAGCATAGCTGGTTGAACCTGAAAGTAAGTGTCTTGGGGGGGGGCGACCGGGTCGACAGGGGTTGCCGACTTAGCTACAGCAAACAGGAATTTTTGAACACAGTCAAATTTTGGTAATTTTCTAAAGAGGAACCACTAAGAACGGTTCAATATTCAAGTACACGTGAAAAATTGCCCTGTTTTACTGTTGAAAATGCAACTTTCCCTCTATGAAATGGACATAATTTCAATAAAACACGATTTTCGCTCTTATAGTTTCCCGGATCGTTCTGAAAATAGTCTAGATGAACTCAGCTCGACGAGACGCTTCGAACGAACCTAACTTGTAAAAAAAAAATTTTTTTTTTAAAAAAAAAATTTTTTTTTTAATTTAAAAAAAAAAATCCGGATTTTTTTTTTTTCCCCTAACCCTAGGCCGGCCCCCCCCAGGCCCCCCCCTAGAACAACTATGTAACTGCTGAAGAGACAACAAAAATAGAAAAAATCGCAAATCGGCAATAAACATCGGCGGAAGCGTCCGAGATCGACGATTTTGAAGTGCTGCTGTTGCTGTGCTTCAAGTGAAAGACTTTGAATCTGGGTTTATTTTTTCAAAAAGTCGGTTCTGCAATTTGCAGAAATTTGGCAAAAAATTTCTGCAAATGAAATTTGGTTTCTGCAAATTTCAAAAACACGACGAAAATGGTTTTTGTGTTTGCTTGATGTCATTTTTTTGTTCTGAGCATCATTTTTTAACGATGCTCAGAATTGCATTTGCCAATTGCATCGTTTTACCGCAGAATTTTTCAAAGATTCAGAAAAAAAGGAACACCAAAACCAAACCAGATTACCAAACCAACCAAATCACCAATCATTCGTTTCAAATTCAACCTAACAACAACGCAATCAATATCAAATGAAATGAAAACTCTCATTGCTCAAATTCCGCAATCGAAGCGATGGCTTCGGTCGGTTCGACTTTCTCAAAAGTGCCGTTCACGGCTCTCTTTACTTTTACGTGGCCCAACGCAAAATGAATGGCCCATCGCAAAATGAAAGGCCCATCGCAAAATGAATGGCCCATCGCAATATGAGTAGGTTCCAAATCCTAAACCTAATCCTAATCCAAAGCGAAGCCTTTTGGTTAAGGTGAAAATGTTGCTTGCAATGAGTCATTGTAGGTTCCTGATCCTAAACCTAAGCCAAGCCTTTTTGATAAGGTGAAATTAATCATTTTCACCTTATCAAAAAGGCTTGGCTTCTTAGGATTAGGTTTAGGAACCAACGACTCATTGCAAGCAACATTTTTCACCTTATCCAAAAGGCTTGGCTTTGGATTAAGAACCTACAATGACTCATTGCAAGCACCGTCAGATCAAAAATCACTTTTAAGAATGTATACAAATCGTTGGGCCATTCATTTTGTGTTGGGCCACTTATTTTGTGTAGGGCCATTCATTTCGCGATGGGCCATTCATTTTGCGATGGGCCATTCATTTTGCGATGTGCCATTCATTTTGTCTTGGGCCACGCATTAGTAAAGAGCGCCCAGTTCACTTTGTTCGGTTTGATTATGATTTTGTATCGCCTCTTTGTTTTCATCCCCAGATACTGCATGCTTGCCCGAAGTTGTACTCGCACCAGAGAATTGAATTCGTTCGCATTTGAATTCTGATTCTGTTTTATTTTTCGAGTTCGAAATACTCCGATTTTATTCACGAAGGCAAAACAAAACGCCAATCATTGCGCTACAGCAACCGCCGAAACAGCTGTTTATGACAAAAAAACTGAAATTTCTTCTGTTGACGTGAAAGCCAAGCGCCAAGCGCACATAAATAAATGTTGCAGAACCAAAGTTTGCATGCAAATCTGTTTCTGCAATTTGCAGAAATCCGTTGAAAAATTTCTGCAAACGCTCCAAAATTTTTGCAAAAAACCGATGTTTTTCTGCAAAAAAAACCTAG
>JASANC010000253.1:0-11478 GCA_030248135.1 Theristus sp. LFF4_11 | reverse complement strand
CAACTGCGCTTTTACACGATCGTCAACATGTTTTAGTGGTGGTTGTCTTCCAAATGAATCTGATCCACCATACCATCAATGTTTTCCAATTGCACTTTCACAGAATGACCGAATGCGAATACGCCCAGCAGGCACTGCCCGACTTTCGGCCGATCACAGTGGAACGAGCAGCGCACACCGTCGTGCGCTTGACGACCGTGGACGAGACTGAAGCGAGACGCAACGAGTGGCCATAAGCGAGCGGCTCGGTCGGTTTGCCATGGATATCGCAGATGAGGTTTTTTTGATGCAAGCCTGCTGAACCATGCACGCAAAGAAAAATCCTGGCCCTGCAAAACCGCACCGCATTTTCCACACTGCACTTTTAAAACTGCACTGCATCTTTAAAAACAATACAATCCATCAGTTTCGGTCATTTTTTTCGAAAGTGCAATGCGGAATGCACGTTTTTGCGTGTGTGGCGTGCCTGCCGCTGCCGCAGCCGCCACATGGTAAGGTTACCGCAAACTAGAGCTTATGAACGGTCTTCTCTAAATTGATTGATTGATTTTATTCGACACACTGAAGTACCAGGCATATGCACAATGTAAATCCAGTTTACAAATCAGTAAACCTGGGCACCCGACACAGCTAACGAAGACGTGTGAAAAAATCTTCGGGCACACACACCAATGAAGTTATTATGACGTTTACTTGAAACCCGTTTTCTTGCATTAATTGCGCAGGCTTGGCATTCGACAGTCAAGATGTCGACTTTTATTTGCGCTTGTTTCGTGCGGAGATGCAGCGTGACCCCACTGATGTTGAGCTGTTCGATTTGGCGCAGTCAAACAGGTGCAGTGGAATGTGCGTTTGTGCCAGTGTGTTGGTGGGACACACCGTGCCAGTGTGTTGGTGGGACACACCGTGCAGCAATAACAACAACAAAAAACACACGTCTGTTCAATGTGCAGGATGTGTACATTGGAACTAAGGGTTTTTTAGAATCTAAATGACGTTTTTTTTGAAAATCGAAATTAGTAAACTTATGCAAAGAACAGAGAGCAGCACACATGCCAGTGTGTTTGCCTGTCACTGTGTAATCTTTGAAGCAATGAAGACACACTCGTGTGTATTGACGAAAATTTTAACGATCTTGAAAAAGCGACTCTTGTGAATTTCGGCGTTTCAAATTAGAGATTTTTTGAAAATCGGAAAAAAAGAATCTCAAACTTGCAGCGAGCACAGCCGCCACTGGTTCTTCAAGGGCAAACTGGTCGTGGACGGAGTGGCCATGCCAACGAGTTTGATGAGAATGGTCGCAAACACACAGGCTTTCAGCAATGACAACAATGTCATCAAGTTCTGCGATAATAGCAGGTTCTTCGGACAGTTCTTGTGCAGCGCTTTTTTCGATTTTTGTCACCCTCGTTGCTTGGTGGTAGCGCGTTAGGGGATCGAGCTGCGCCCACAGGCCGATGGGGTGCATGTGGGCACTGAATGACACAGAAAACTCGATGGTCGCTCAAATTCGACGGCGTTCTGCACGCTTTTCTGGGTTAACCTTAGCTAAAAAGTTCGTCTTAAATGACCGTTCGTTCGTGCGATTTTTCAATTGCTTCGTTCGTCAATTCTCTGACTTTCACTGCGTGCCGCATTAACCATAAAACCTCAGAAGCCATTACAATAAGTAAAACAGTGATTGGCTGTGTCGGAAACTCAGAAACGTTTGAAGGATACTTATCCCATATAAAAAATCATAAAAAATTGCAGCGGAATCCGTGGCTTCGAAGTGCCCCAGCTTCGACCGAATGTTTTGGAGGCAGCAAAGTCGGCTGAATTAACTGAAACGCGCAGCATGATGCACATTATTTACACGGCAGAAACGCACAACTTCCCAACTGGTATGTAAACTGTGTCCTTTCGTCAAGCATTTTTTTAACACATTAATTCAAAATCCAATTTTTTTCCTATCCGTCACATTGCTCCTCTGAACCACAACGGCACGAAACGCCGGTAAAAATTTTCTTCTCGCTCTACAACTCTGTACATACTCCTACACTGAAACATAGAAAGTCAGTTTCCTGCTGGATGCGGCGATTTCAAAATCGCTGAAGTGACCGAAATCCGTGAGATTACGTGGACGTCTAGTGTCCGTGAAAACGCCGCAACTGCGAGCTCTCAGGTGCCATTTCGTGGTTCAACAAACATCCGTTGTCCCCCCAATGCAAGGTGTCTGCCCATTCGCCGGTGCGACCACTGGCACGGGTGGTCGTCTAAGGGACGTGCACTCAACGGGACGGGGCGCGCACGAAATTGCGGGTATTGCCGGGTACTCGTTCGGCAATCTGCTGTTGCCCGGATATGAACAGCCGTGGGAGAACACGGACGTGCATTATCCGCGCAATTTCGCGCCTCCGAGACAGGTACTGTATGTTCGCTGATAGGATTACGGTATATACCGTTACGGTATCAATAAAATTCTAGGATTTTGATGGAAGTCACACCACGGTTTCGGTTGGTTCCATCGCAAAAAACATCGTGATGAAAAAAGGTGTTCAATCAAACAGGTGTCCGGTCTCCTCTCTGGTGTCCTGTCCGCGTGGGTGTCCCATCCGGTGTCCGTGTCCCGGAATAAAAAGTGGAACAGAGCGTCGAGTGTTGTGTTGCCACTTTTGCCTCCGTTGGCACACCATAGGGAACCATTGGCAGATAGGGAACCGGACCGGATACCTTTCAAGCGTGAATCTGCAGTGAATCTTGCACACCACCAACAATAACAAAAAAACTAATTTTTCCAGATCGCAATCGAGGCGTCTGACGGTGCGTCTGACTACGGTAACAAGTTTGGCGAGCCCGTGATCGTCGGATTCGCACGATCGTTCGGCATGCGTTTAGCAGAAGACGGTGAACGCTGTGAATACGTGAAACCAATCATGTTCAGCGGCGGCCTCGGCAGCATTCCGGATGGACTCGTTCGAAAGGTGGCGCCCGCGCGAGGTGCGTTGTTGTTGTTGGAATTTTTAGGCGATGTTTTTAGCCAGGGCTAACCCAGAGAAGCGTACAGAAGAACGCCATTGAGTAGGGCGCCCATCGAGTTTTCTCTGTCATTAAGTGCCTATCGGCGGGGCTCGATTCCCGAGCGCACAGACTGCAGTCTAAAAGCGCTACCACCAGGCCACGAAGGTGCGTTGTGCACGTTTGCATCTGAAGGGCCTGGTGGTGGCGCGTAGAGGCCTGTAAATGCGCATACGGCACGGCATTTACATACTTCAGGTCTCGTGTTATTGCATAAATACCGTTCATACCTGACGTGTACCTCGCGTTGATCAAGAAAACAATCAGCGGACTGCTTCATTTATTCGTCTTTACTATATTTTCACCGCATGGCCGACGTTTTGCGGCGGCCTTTTGACGGCAGGTTCCACCGCACAGCAGCAACTTCATCGCTTCAGTTCACGTCTAAAATTCAGCGCATACACAGCAAAACTGCGACGATTTTTGCTCGTGCGACCTGTTTTGAAAATCGGGAACAACATTTTTGCAGACATGATGGTCGTGAAACTCGGCGGCCCCGTCTATCGAATCGGCGTCGGCGGTGGCAGCGCCAGTTCGGTCGAAATTCAAGGTGAATTATTGTTTGTCGAGTTTCTGTTTGCCAATTGCGCCGTGTTTGTTTTGCGGTGCATGCGCGTGGTGTGAAGTGGAACGCCATCAAGTGACGGCCAGAAAAAATCTCACGATTGAACACACGTCACCCACTTTGTGGCCAACGCAGTGGTTGGCTGTGTCTAGTTTTCCAGCCGAGTGGTTTCCGGAAACCGGTGTCGAAGCGACGAAACACAAACAAAATCAAATGAACTTTTCCCCATATAAAACAACTGTATGTTCAGGATCCCGCCAAGACGAGCTCGACTTCAGCGCCGTGCAGCGCGGCGATGCGGAGATGGAACAGAAGCTGCATCGAGTCGTTCGGGCGTGCGTTGAGAGAGCAGAGGCGAATCCGATTCTCTCCATTCACGATCAAGGAGCCGGTGGAAATGGTAGAGAGACGATTGTTTTTGGCTGCAGGGGCCCATTCATGAACTCGCGCGCCGTGTTTTCTGCTTTTCATGAATGTGTAGCAAAATGCCGCCGAGTGCAGAGACGCCCGCTCTTCAAGTTCGGTGAATGCGACTTACAGTTGTGCACTTTATTGTCCCGTCTGACCGGAGACCCATATGCGAGGGTGTGGTGTGCGTTCCACTGAAGCGTCAAATCAGTGCAATTGTCTCCAATTGGTGGGCGTCTCGCAAAGAAGGTCGCTGCTTGCGGCACGTTGGACCGCTCCGTGCTGTGTACACCATACCGCTCTTGGTTTTTTTCTCACACTGCACAACAGTCACAAACTGCTGACCTGCGAGCGGGTGTAATATTGTGGATTTATTCAAACGTGTCCGGACTAAAATGACGTCATTTGCTTTAAAAACGCCCGTTTGTTAAAGTATCTTACAGGCACTAAAATGACCGTTTGATGGGATTGATTCGACATTCACCATTTGTTTGCAGGAAGAAACCGGCTAAACATAAAGTCTGGTTTGCTGTGAACGGCAAGCGCATGTTTGGCGGCACATGACGTCATTTCAGTGGGACACGTTTAAAAAAATTAGGTCATACTATAAATCTAACGTGTGCCAAATGTGTAAAACGGTTTATCGATGACTATGGTTTATTGCGGACAAAAGCGCCCCGCCCGCCTTCAGGCAACGTGCTCAAAGAGTTGGTGGAGGGCGCCGGCGCCGTGATTGACTGCGGCGCGTTTGAGCTCGGCGATCCGTCGATCGACGTCCGTGAGCTGTGGGGCGCAGAGTACCAGGAGAGTGACGCGTTGCTGGCGACTGCGAACGGTTGTGCGGCGTTGGCGGACATTTGCAGACGCGAGCGGTGCCCGATGTCTGTGGTCGGACGGGTCACCGGCGACAACAAGGTTTCTGCTGCAAAAGTTACAGAGTAGATTCATTTTGTTGAAAACTTCTCTGTTGTTCCATTTTGATACCAATGAGAGCGGGAAGAGTATCGCTGATAAGCCTACATGCAAGTGAGTGCCAGTTAAGCTTGGGAATCTCATGATTCAAAGGGTTTGACAGAAGTACACCTTCGGCCGACGTCTTTTGCACTGCAACTCATTTTGTTCTCCCTAAAAAGTTTCATTGGCAACAATCAGAAACACAGACAATTTCAGCCGTTAATCTCACGGTTTAGCGTATTAAACACAGAAACATTTAGCGTGTATTTGCCACCCAGCTGGCCAAATGACATACCACAATTGGCGCTGTGAGGCTGGTTGCAGCAGCAGAATAGACGTCTTTTCATCTTGTCGCGAACTTTTGAATGCTCTGGTTGCTCTGGATCCGTTTTCGTTGTGCACACATAGTCGAGCGAGCACGGGCATGTCGTGATTTCGTCTTCCGCAATCTGCACGCTGATTGGCTGTCCATTGACGCTGGTTGTTTCCACTAACCGTGATTTTCGTGTCGGTTTCACAGATCGTGCTGCGTGACTTCGACCGATCACCCGACTATCCGGTGAACATGGACTTGCACTGCGCGCTGGCCGGCGTGCCGCAAAAAGTTTGTATTATTATTGCGACTTTTTTATTCGGCGGAAAATTTCGAAACAACATTCTCTTTGTCCATTCTAGATCTTTCACCTGAACACCCAGCCGGTGTTGTCCAAAATCGCCAGCAGAAGCGTCTCGCTTCCATTGAACACGACAGTCGGCGACGCATTGCACCGAGTGCTGCGGTTGCCGTCGGTGGCCAGCAAACGATACCTCACCAACAAGGTGGTTTTTTGTCGAATTCTATTTTGTTTTCGGCTTTTTGTGTCAAAATACACAATTAGTTTTTTTGTGAATCGTGGTTTTGTCGGCTGACTGATCTTGTTTGTGACTGATTATGAGCCACAAAGACCGCTAATTTTTTAAAAGCTTGCACGTCACGTCACGTCACGTCATTTGTGACTCGAGCAAGCGTACTATCTGACGTATGCCGTGGAGGCCGTGCGTGCTGGTACGGCAACATGCGAGCAGCCATTTATCTACTGGGCTGTAATCAATCTGTAGAAATTCAATCTCTCCGTTTTTGTTGTGAAAATTATGCTCTCATTTTTGCGACACAGGTTGACCGCAGCGTGACAGGCCTGGTCGCACAGCAACAGTGCGTTGGCCCGCTGCAAACGCCCTGCGCAGACGTCGGCGTCGTCGCCTTATCGTACTTTGATACGGTCGGTTTTTCTGGGTTTTTTGTCCGTTGTTTTTTTTTCGCATCAGGTGGCTGGTAGACCCACAGTTTTAGTCTGCTGATTTTTCTCAAATTTCCAAACAATGCTTTTTGAGTGATTACCGATAATTTCCGGAACCAACGAGTCCTGATCCAGCCAAGCTGCAATTTCCTGTCCCATATAAGATTTGGCGTTTTGGCTTCATAATACTAAGATAATACAGTATGGCCGAATAAATAGGGCAGTCCATCAAGGCGGGATCAGTCGCAAACTAGGAGTTGCCTTTTTCTAGAACGCCAAGATAATTCCCAATATTGTGTGCAAGTGCGAGAGAATGAACAGAATAGCACGAAAGAATCAATCAGCTTAAAAAACACGTCAAAATTGACACACAATTGGGTTTCTTAACGTTTTTTCACTTTCATTCAAATTTCGCGCGCTCCTTGCACCCTGAAAAAAGCTGCCATGTTTAATCGGCCATTCCGTAGTCGTGTCTGTGTGTGTGTGTGTGGCACTTTTTTGCAATTTGAATTGGCGCTCATTTTTGCTATTTAAAAAACTTCATCTCAATTTTTTTACCTATTATCAATGCCAGTTATTTTCTCAAAAAATGTCACTTTTCACTGCGAAGTCATCATGATTCTCTTTGGTCATTCGCGACAGCGCCTTAACATGCGATTGACAATTAATGGCAATCGTTGCTGTTCACAAGTTGATGACCGAAAGCGTAAAATGAGAGAAAACCAACTATGAAGAATGGTTGCAATTGTTTTTAAAAATCGGGTTGCAAAACGACATCGACATTGCAAGTGGACATTGCATTTTGCTTTCAAGACAATATTTTTTATTATCATTTGGTTGAAAAGTTATTGCTTGAGAACTTTTCAAAAACATAAAAGTGTTGCAAAGTTGTTGCTTGAGACGTTTTCAAAAACAGAAAAGTTGTATCTAAACAAGTAAACTAAAAAAATAATTGCAAAATCAAGTAAACGGGGTTTGTTAATGAAGTGTGTGATTGATTAAAAATCTGATTAGAAATCCGTTACTTTTTGTTTTCCCATTCACTTTCACTTGGCAAAAAGGCTTGGCTTATAATGTTAGGGTATGTTAAAATATAAAACAGTGCTTTTTAAATGGTTTTTTTTTAAACAACGTCACTTTTTTATATTGTTGTTCATTTTTGTTTTCACTGTACAAAAAAAGATTGGCTCAGGGCAGGGTGAACGGGTAAAAAACATAATAGCAAAATTATAAACTTCAATTAAAATGCAATGCATTTTCAATCCGGGTCGCGGGCGAGCACGGTGCAAAAGAGCAAAATCCACTCAAAAAAATAATTGTATTTATCAGCTAACCGTGCCGTAGGCACGGGTCAATTGGCTAGTAGGCACAACAGCAAAAGGCCACACACTTTTACCATGGGTCTCGAGACGAGTAGTGTAGGTGGCTAGATTAGGGAGCAACGTTATAAGTATAGGCAGTGCTAAAGTATAGGATGTGATCTGGCGAGCAACTGATCTGGCGAGCAACGTTATAAGTATAGGATGTGATCTGGGGTGCAACTTATCTGGGGTGCAACGTAGTGCTTTTTACCGATCAAGCGTGTTGGAACATGTTCAGACACGTTTTACACATGTTTTACACATGTTTTATACAGCACTCGTTTTACACACGTTTTGCTCACCACACGTTTTACACACACGTTTTACACACGTTTTACACACAATAGCCGTGTCTATCCCAGAAAATAAAAGCGGCTGAAAAGTCTGAGTGTCGTGTTGTCAAGTCACCGATGAGATTGTTAATGGAAACACGCATTTTCTGGAATCGATTCCAAATGTAACGAGCGCTCAGCAGTCTGCCACTCAGCCATCATCCGCAGTAGAAAGACTTTTAAATACGAATTTTCGAATTCGAATCTATCTCTATCAGACAGGTTTTTTTGGCTCAGCTAATATCTATCTAAAAAAATCTTCTCAGCCAGCTGTCTATCTAAAGAAAGTTTTGTCTTCGAAGACATAAAATGAGTCAATTTTTTACCAAAATTGACCATTTTTGCTCAAATTCTTGAAAATTCCTATTTAAAAGTCTTTCTGCTGCGGATGATGGCTGATGGCAGACTGCTGAGCGCTCGTTACATTTGGAATCGTTTCAGAAAATGCGTTTCCACAACAATCACCGGTGACTAACAACACGACACACACGACTTTTCAGCTGCTTTTATTTCTGGGACAGCACACGGAGCTGTACACGAACACGGACACGGCGCGGGACATTTATGGTGAAGGTGAAAGGTGAAAAATATGAGCTGTGTTCAATCTGTATTTTATTGCTCATGACGTACAAAAAACGAAGATTTTACATTCTATGCTAGAAACATGAAAATGAAGAAACAACAATAAAGCGTTAAATCTACCTGATAGATATTATTCCACAAACAACAATAATCTCCCAAAACATTGTATATGCAGCGTTCTATTCCCGGCTCAACAGAAAATTCGGTTGTTGCTCGCTGGATTAATGACATACTGTACATGTGTAGACAGTACTGCGACCGACTATTGTAATCAGATCGTGTCAATAATATGCTCATTCTACTTATCACTAACGTAATACGTACGTCATAAGTTCAGCATTCGCACCGCGTGTTTCTGAAAATATTTTGTACATGCTACCGATTGACTAAAAGCATTTTCACGAAGATCGTGTCGAGACCCAATAAAATTACTGGTACCGTAGTATTTGCTCAGACAGTCAGCATTTTAACCATACATGCACGTTTTTTACCGATGTTCAAAAACAAAGTCATTTTCAGTCATCTTTTATCTTTTTGAAATTTGAATTTTAAATTTCCCACCATTTAAAAAAAATTTGGCGACCAAATTGCTTACATTGACTGTTTTCATTCATATTCAACAAACTCTGATCATTTCCAACTGTTTTTCAACTGTTTTGAATGTTTTTTGAATTTCCCGCCAAAAATAAAAAAAATTGAATTTGGCGCCCAAAAATTGTTCAGGATTGATTGTTTGATTGATTCCCAACCACATCTGATATCATTTCCAATCGTTTTTGAAAACCTCCGTATGATGTCCGTAGTTTTGCCGGCCGCGCGCAGCGTGTGCTGAGAATGTAAAATAGGCGCCATTTTTCGCTGCGCGCACCTCCGTATACAGTCCGTAGTTTTGTCAAGGGCCCGATAAAATGTGTCTTAATGCCCTCAAACACAAGAAAAAGAAGTTTTAGAGATGTAAAAACATTGTGCCTTTAAAAACTTTTTTAAATTTTAAAATTTCAAAACTTCATGCTTTTTTGTGGCCGGCCTTCTGTGGATAAAAAACGTTTATAACTGAAACATCAAACCGTTTCGTTGACGGGTTCTCCAACTCCAAAGTAAATCTCAACACCACCGTCTGAATCGGTTCCAACACCGCCTCTAGACAGATACGTTGTCGTGGTCGCTATGAGGACGAGAACAGGTGCAACAATTGCAGGGCCTGGACGAAACTTTCGGTGAAAAAAACACCAACTCTGCGCATTGCTTTCGAATGTGAGGTCGGAAAATTAGAAGTTTTTGACACAAACTGAACGAAAATACATGTACAGTATATCAGCAAGTGTTCCAAGACAGGAAAACTGAGCGGTTAATAACCACAGAGAAAATGGTCCACCGGTATGGAACAATACATACCGTGGCAAAATGTAAACTGCAATGTATTTTTCATCATCGAAGTTGTCAAATGTGTGGCAATGCAATATTGCGCGCATAATGTGCGCATTACAGCACAATAATGGCAATCTCACTACTTTATCACAGGCGCAACTCTCACATCAGTGTGGAATCATGGTTAACTAATTGTTACATTGTTGCTCCATTGTGGTTACTAGCCAATCAATTTGTGCCTACGGCACGGTTAGCTGATAAATACAATTATTTTTTTGAGTGGATTTTGTTTTGTACCGTGCCTGCCCGCGACCCGGATTAAAAAAAATGCATTGCATTTTAATTGAAGTTTATAATTTTGCTATTATGTTTTTTACCCGTTCACCCTGCCCTGAGCTAACCTTTTTGTACAGTGAAAACAAAATGAACAACAATATAAAAGTGACGTTGTTTTTTAAAAAAATCCATTTAAAAGCACTGTTTTATATTTTTATACCCTAACATATGTCAAGCCTTTTTGCCAAGGGAAAGCTTTTAAATGGGAAACAAAAAGTAACGGATTTCAATCAGATTTTTAATCAATCACACACTTCATTAACAAACCCCGTTTACTTGATTTTGCAATTATTTTTTTAGTTTACTTGTTTAGATACAACTTTTCTGTTTTTGAAAACGTCTCAAGCAACAACTTTGCAACACTTTTCTGTTTTTGAAAAGTTCTCAAGCAATAACTTTTCAACCAAATGATAATAAAAAATATTGTCTTGAAAGCAAAATGCAATGTCCACTTGCAATGTCGATGTCGTTTTGCAACCCGATTTTTAAAAACAATTGCAACCATTCTTCATAGTTGGTTTTCTCTCATTTTACGCTTTCGGTCATCAACTTGTGAACAGCAACGATTGCCATTAATTGTCAATCGCATGTTAAGGCGCTGTCGCGAATGACCAAAGAGAATCATGATGACTTCGCAGTGAAAAGTGACATTTTTTGAGAAAATAACTGGCATTGATAATAGGTTAAAAAATTGAGATGAAGTTTTTTAAATAGCAAAAATGAGCGCCAATTCAAATTGCAAAAAAGTGCCACACAGACACGACTATTATCTTAGTGTTATAGAAGATAGATAGATAGATAGATGATATCCAAGTGATTGGAACATTTTTTGGCTCACCCTGTACTGCGACTTTTTTTATGCACTTGGCGTTTTTTACCATCATCTACAATCAATGTCGGTAGTCGTGGATCGTTCACGCTCTGGCTGACGCTTGTTGTCGTCGTCGTCTTCGGAAGAGTCATCTGGTGAAGAAGACACAATGCCGCCACCGAACAGTGTACGCAGAGGCGGGAAACACAAGCGAATCACGAATGAAGAGGTGTTCTTTCTCAGTTTCTTTGGGCTTGATTATTGTTTTCCCTGAGCTAGCTAGGTCTGTCAGTTTTAAGTGGACTCTTGTTGGTTTAACGCTGATGAATTTGGGTACACCTGCACCTAGGTGTGGTTTGTCTCCGGCACAACCATGGATGGCCAACTGGAGTATAGTGTGTCCGTTACTTAAACACCCGAAACACAC
>JASANC010000252.1:0-18811 GCA_030248135.1 Theristus sp. LFF4_11 | reverse complement strand
TACAATCACAATCTGAACTAATATTAGGCCTTTTTATGCACTTCCAGCATTTTCAGATCAGAACCACACAGAAAAGTGTGATGTTTCATTTGTGTGGATGGATCAATTAGTCCGTCCACACCTTTTGCTTGAATTCGTTTTTCATGATGAAAATTGTAGTGATTGAAATTTTAATTTTTTTTTGCAATGAGCTTTTGACCAATATTGTGGGAGTTCGTTGCCGCCCTAGGATGTACACCATCTGGTCTTATTCTCAGTTTCACGGCAGTGCCGTGCTGCAAAAAACAAAACAAGAATGCCAACACTCAAAACGATGCTCAACCCAATTACAATGCCACTAATCACACAGGAAGTGAATGCCTAAAAAGCACAAGTGATAAAAGCTTGCTTGGTAACTGTTGGTTGGGGGTAAGGTCCAGTAAACAGGCAAAAGTGAATGAAAAGAAAAAACCAGAACCAACACATCCACAGAAAGAAACAAAGGCACCACAAAACAATTAAAAACAGACATGGTGTACATCATACGTCATGTTTTTCAAAAAATGTTGCGGAAACTCGAATGGATTTCAAAGAAAACGAGAAAAACAAACCGAAGATCATAATAAGTTTGGAGCGAAAACGGCAAAAAGTCCTAGTTTGAAAATCATGCACTCGGTTCATCTGACATACGGTATGGCCGAATAAATATGGCAGTCTCAATCAAGGCGAGATTAGTCGCAGACTAAGAGTTGCTTTCTCAAAAATGATAAGATTTCCGCCAATCGAGTGTGCAAAGGGAGAAATAATAAACAGAATAGCACGGATTACCAATTAATTTTGAAAAACATGTAAAATTTAACCTCTGCTGCTTTCCTTCTCAAATTCCGCTCCCCCCCCTGCACCCCCTGCCACCCCCCCTGCTGTGCCCCCACCACACGCGCCCCCCCCCACCCCACGCTGCCGTCCTTGGCGCGGGGCCGCGGCCCCCCCCCCCCCGGGTACCCACAAGAGATGCGCTGACTCCCCTTCCCCTGGGGGACCGGGGACAGGACGATCAAACTCAAGGCACACAG
Organism: Theristus sp. LFF4_11; assembly: GCA_030248135.1. Taxonomy (NCBI): domain Eukaryota; kingdom Metazoa; phylum Nematoda; class Chromadorea; order Monhysterida; family Xyalidae; genus Theristus; species Theristus sp. LFF4_11. The sequence continues at coordinate 17,759 of JASANC010000252.1, read as the reverse complement.
TCACACCCAAAAAGCGGAGCCCCCCGAATGAGCGGCCCATTTACCAAGATGTAAGACCTGAAAGACCGCCAAAAACCACCCCACGAAATGCCACCCCCCCCCCCCCCCCCCCCCCCCCACCCCCCGCCGCCCCCCCCCACCCCCCTAGACGAAGCACAAGCGTTGATGCAACAGACATAAAACAATTGAAAACAAAACTACAAAATCAATAAACAATGCCGAGCTGATTCTGTCTCAGTTGCTCAATGTAAAGTTTCTGGCGCTCAACCCCAATTGTTCGATCTTTCAGGCTTCTCCGAATCAGGAGGAGTGTGCTTCATAATGAACAATGAGCCAATGACAAGTTCGACCAACAATAGCACCAACATGGAAAATGTCCGGTAACACGGATTTTACACCAAATAACATCAGCTCAATCTGGCGGCCCTAGGCGGTCAACACAAAACCTTTTTCAAGCGAATATTCGTGGTCGCAATTTAATTTGGTCCGCGACAAGACATTTGCCATCAGAATCTTTTTACGGTTGCCCAGAGGTTTTTGTTGGAACTATAAATCAACAGAACTAAAAATAAAAATTGAATATGACATGACAGCATGGAAAGGTTTCGAATATTGAATTTGAATTGAACGGGTTTACTTCGCATTCGTTGTATCCCATGAAAATGTCAGCATTCAGACTGTGCAGAGAGCATGAAAATGTCAGAAACACTGTTTCTTTCTCACGGCTCGTACGCATGCAAGCTGCCATGACACATCGCAACGTAACAGGAAAAAATACAGAAATCGCAACAAAAACTCGAAGAACTTCAACTGGCATAAATAGAATTTTTTCACTGAGACAATTTTACATGGCCACCAAAGAGCGCTGCTGCGTTTGCATATTATGCGTTTTCATTCGTCCGATTTCTGGCCGGGAGTACAATAGAAGAACTTTTGCAGACAATGCGTGAATTTCACTGAAAGTTTTTTTATAAATAGGACTTCAGCGTAGAACGATATACTCAAGATTTCAGTTGTAGCATAAAAGCAGGCAACAGAGGCGGCTGCACAAAAGACCGTTGCTCCAATCGCCTAGAGAGAACAGTGACGTAGCAGAGATAAAAACGAAAAGAAATTAGCAAGTTTTTCGCTCACCCCAGGGTCGGAGAAACCAGGCTGGCTTGTGTACAGGGCGCACGAGCACGAAATACACGGGCACTCCGCTGAGAATGATGAAGCAGCCGATGATCACTTCCGTGGGACTGATGAAGAATGGGAACACCACGAGAAACACGCACATCGCGAAGAACAGCACAGGAATAAGCAGATTCAGCTGCAACGCAACGTTCGCCATTTGCACTCAACATTCCGCTTCAATAAACGTCCATTCCATCTCATTCACTCAATCTCATTCAACCCAGTCTTGGAAAAAATTCGATATTCACTTGAATTGCAGTTCACAAAACTAAAGAATATGACGGAGGTTCAAAAAAGTGACCTTAATTGGCCGCGGCCTGTGCGGGTCTCGCCACCGAAGGTAGAGCAGTCCTGCAACGGCGATGCCAACAATGGCAGACTCAGCAAACGACACGTAATTGATCAGTGCAATAATGTCACTGCTGGCACACATCACGCACGACAGTAAACCCTGTGCAACACACGCAAATGCACCACAAACGTATACAGTTCCACTATCATCTGCGACAAGCAAACTGAAAAACATATGTACACTTTGGCATTTGAATCTGGCACACTGATTGGCTGCATCAAGCAAGCCATTCAGTTGATTGCCCATGTGACCGCTCAGCAAAACAACAACCAACCATTGAGTTACACAACAACAACAAGTGTTGTCAGCTGCGGTCAATGTCTCATACTTACGCTCGTCTCAATTTAAAAGATAGATTTCTAAGAGGTAGCTCCAACCAGAAACAACAACGATGGCATTGGCGTGTGGCACCTGATGTTGATCATGCTCAGCAACTCCGGCAGTTGGCCGTCACGTGCGCCAGCGAAGAACATTCTGCAACAATGCGAAACACGTGGACAAACAGCAGCGAACAAGACGGTCGCTTTGCAATGGAGAACGAACTTCGTTCACTTCTTCAATAAAGCATTTCCGTTTCTGGTGCCTTGTTAACGAGCAAAAAGGTTTTCGACTGGTTGCTCGGCAACATGAACCACCGAAGACAAACAAGAGCAGTGCGCTTGCTGACCGCGAGCACGTGAACAGGATGCCGTTGAGACTGCCGACCGTGGAGCACGCGACGAACAGCGGCATGACGAAGGCGACCGGGCCGAGCATGCGCGACGCAAACGTCTGCACGCAATGCAACACGTCAGGGACACACAGACAAGCACAACATCACCGTTGCACACGGCAACAACCAAGCATAGGCGCACCACTGCGACTGCGTTCGACTCGAGCACTTCGTCCGGTGAAAGCACCGCGAAATACGCAACGTTCGCGAGCATGTAGATCAGAGTGACCATCGGCAATGATATGTAGATCGCTCGCGGCAAGTTCCTGTTCAGAGTGCGGCGGCATGAAGTACAGCATGAAAATCAACTGAAGAACAGTGAAACCATAAAAGCAATCATTACCAACCTGTATGGGTCTTTCAGTTCCTCGGTAACAAAGTTCAAGTAATTCCTGAAACAATGGCATCACATTGGAAAAGAGGTTGTGTTGAAGCGTCCAATTTAGCAGACGGCCATGCTCACCATCCAGCAAACGAGAACACGCCTGAGAACACTGCCAATGACATCGGGCCTGGCTCGTATCGGCTGCCCTCCATCACACTGCTCAACTCCAGATAATCAGCTCTGCCTGAAAATATATGAAAATCACAATCAATAATTATTCTGAAACGGCTGTTTTGTTGGCTCAAATCAACCAAGTTGCAAGATGGTTCTCTGCATTTCGGCCTGGCCAACATCGTATGCAGAAGAGGGGTGGCCTCATCAGTGATGTGCCCCTCTTGGACCACTGGAGTAAAAAACTTGCGCAATAAATTATTCACAGAAAACACAATTGTTAAACGGATAAAATGAATGAATCAATCAGACCTTATTATCGGATCAAACTGGAAAACGAACCGTTTTGCCAATTGTAGTTTTCAGACACCCTGTACTACTGTTTCAACTTTTCCACAAAGATGTTGACCATTTGATAATATTTCTTTTCTCTCTGAACCGAATACACCGGCAAAATAATTTTACAAACAGAAAACCCCCCACACGAGCAAATAGCTGTGTTGCTTGAGTTATCCTGGCAATGGCATTGTTTCAGCGTGGCTGCAAAGCTGTGCGCAACAAGAATCACGTGTATTTAGTTGTGTTGTGTTACAAAAATCTTGTGTTCCAAAAACACCCAATCGTGTCTGCTTTTTTTCCAATTTCACATGCTTCATGTTTTGCGTGTATTGCGTGAAAAGCAAAATGAAAAAAGAACTGATCAGTCGTCCCTGAAGATAGCAGTGAAAACCGCGTGCTAGACCAACTTCTCTTTCAGCTTTAATGTGTTGCTGTACAAGCGAAAAGATAAGATCGTCTGCAGTGTCGAAAAAACCACGTGGTCGGAAAGTTTTTTTCAGAACGATAACCGATTTTTTCAGAAACAATTTAATACGAGAGGAACCACTGTGGCTGACATTTTCGAAATGCGACAAGTTTTGCTGTGCTTCGAATTGTTCGTTGTACTTAGAGAAATGCTGTCACGAAATGTCTGTTTGCCTATTCGTTTTCTGTGGACAAGACACAACGAGCTGGCCAGCTGGCTTTTCATTTGAAATGTGACGTGAACAGACACAGAGGCGTATGTCACAAAATGTCTGGCTTTATTAATGGTTTATCAAACATGTGCGTTGAAAAAATCTGAATCTGATAAAAGTTGAATTTCGATCCCAACACAAATTCTTAGTTGACTGCACACATTTCTTTTTAGCATGTGTTGCATTCAGACTGGAAAACTGGTCTGTATAGGGTGGTCCAGAATTATGTACACATTTTTTATTTAACTAGAAACCTTAAATAAAAAAACACTTTAAAAGTTGACATTTTGGTAGAGATACTCTGTAAAGATAGAAATTTTGTTAAAAAATGTAAAATTTTATGTGCGTTGGAATATGGGCGTTGGTCGGCACTGAAGGTAAAAACACGGTTTTTTAACGAGTTTTCCCCAAAAATGTCCTTTAGGAAATTTTGTGACTGCTTTTGGTCGTTGCCGCTTTCGAGCGCGTTGACTTGAAACAAATTGAGAAAGACCTTCGCCAGATAGAGGTGAATTCGAAAACAGCATTCACGGCAGAAGCTACTGTTCATAAATTGTTTTCAGCAATTTTTTCCAAGTTTCTCACTCCCAAAAGTCATAATGGTGATGAAATAGTGAGATTATGCAGGTGGCCGTGAGGTGAGAAACACCAAAAAATCGAGAGAAAAGCGAAAATAATTTAAAACGCATGGTTCTCAAATTTATTGGCTTTCAAATAGCAGAAGCTGAGTGAGTGAATACAAAATGTTCAGCTCGTAAGCAAACATTCCAAATTTCAGCTCTATTCGTTACCGTTTGGTATGATCTCTCGACGAATGAAAATGTGTCCATAATTCTGGACCACCCTGTATCGGTAAACAACAACAACCGCCTGTTTGGCTGTACTTTCAGATTGCCAACGTCGGTTTCACGTGCATTCAGACTAAACCAAATCAAAGCTTTGCAGTTTGCCAGCTTTTGTCCTGCTGTGTTGTACACACGTACACTTGTTTTACATTGTGAAACTAAACAACTAAATTGTGAAAACACAAGAGTTGGCACTGTTTGCACCTAACAGTGGGGGGAGGGGGCTAGGAACATTCGGTGATACGTGGGAATTTATTTAAACCAATGGTGCAGCCGTGCAGGGACAGTTGACTGATGAAGGCGCTTCAGGTTTGCCTGTTGATTTTAGCCCTACCGTGTCTCGTTGTTGCACAGTTTCTGAAACCTCACACGTATCAATGAGCCTTGGCCTATCAGTTACCCTGTATCTTTAAATCAGGGGTACTTTAAATTGATTAAATCAATCACTTTAAAAATCAGGGGTACTCAGAGGGCAAACCTGAGCGCCTTGATTAGTCCCATGTAGCAGCACACCCCCCAACCGAAGGTGCTGCATTTTTCATTTTGAAAACCAACTGCTGACTTCTAAAACATTCGTGTATAAAATAACGACGGCCAAAATGATGACACCTTTAATAATAATACGATGTCATTATCTTTGTGCTCCAAAAGCACTCACACTGCGGTAAAACTTACGAAACAATTTTAATGGGAAAACAGCAAAAAAAAAACAATCTGCTGTCTTGATTGGAGCAATGGAGAAATGACTTGAAAAGTTTGACAGAAACACTGTGAATGCAAATCTACAAAATCCCACGTTTTTTGCCGACAAATTTGAATAACAAAACTGATTTCAAACACTCACCGATCAAAATTTGGTAAAATCCGGCAAGAATGATGATAATGAGAGCGAGCACTTTGGTGAGCGCAAAGATGTCCTGCGTGCGAGTGGACCACTTCACATTGTAGCAGTTGACGAATGTCAGAAAACCTGCAATCAAACCGAAAAATGATTTCGATAAAAGAAAAGCAAAAAACCAAAATGACAATGTTTTAGAGCAACACAAGGTGTACTTAAACTGACGAAAACGTAAAAAACGTGAAACGATCACGCTGCTGAAACTGACAGATGAGACAGATGGCAACGAGATGCACGGCCAATTCGGGCACGGCACAATTTGGATATATCGGCTTGAGGATGTAATTCGCGAACGTCAACGCGATGACGGCGTTGCTCGCAGGGTTGATGATCAGCAGAGCGACCCAGAGGAACACGAACGCCAGCAGGGGGCCGAATGCCTGCGCAACACACTCAAGCAATTATATGACACACTCAAGCAATTATATGACACACTCAAGCAATTATATGACACACTCAAGCAATTATATGACACTAGGGTTAGGGGAAAAAAATCCGAATTTTTTTTTAAATTAAAAAAAAAAATTAAAAAAAAAAATTTTTTTTACAAGTTAGGTTTGTTCGAAGCGTCTCGTCGAGCTGAGTTCATCTAGACTATTTTCAGAACGATCCGGAAAACTATAAGAGCGAAAATCGTGTTTTATTGAAATTATGTCCATTTCATAGAGGGAAAGTTGCATTTTCAACAGTAAAACAGGACAATTTTCGACGTGTACTTGAATATTGAACCGTTCTTAGTTGTTCCTCTTTAGAAAATTACCAAAATTTGACTGTGTTCAAAAATTCCTGTTTGCTGTAGCTGTCGGCAACCCCTGTCGACCCGGTCGCCCCCCCCCCAAGACACTTACTTTCAGGTTCAACCAGCTATGCTATCTGCCACATGGCGAGAGCCCACTCTTCAAATCATCGTATCGAAAACACGTACCATGATTTCGCGATCACGTTGCGGGCAACTGACAGACGCAAGTTTAACACGTTAGTTTAGCTCAGCACGCAAGTTTTAACATGTGGCCATGTTATCGGGTATCTGAAAAACGGTCGTGTGATGTGGTATTAACCAACATCTCCGCTCCAATTGTTTAACAATATATCGCACAACTCCATTGTAGACCTATAACATACGCCAATCAATAAAATATCATGTTCATCTCATGGCCTACCGACTGAAAAAACATGTTCTAAGTTGCAAGAAAACGATTTCTGAAACGATATTTCAATTCAGTTAAGTCATTTCAACGCTAAAAATTGACTCTAGAAGTCATCCAAATCGAAAAACATGGAGTACGTCGGTCAAAATGACCAAATAATGACATGTTCCTAAGCACACAAAGAAGTTGGGAAGAAAATTTGGTTTGAACTTTCAAAAAATTATGCCATAAATCGAATTTTCAGAGCAAAGTAGAAGAAAAATTTTTCAATTTTTTTTTTAAGTTTAAAAAAAAAATCCAATTAAAAAAAAAACGAAAAAAAATAAATTTTTTTTTTCAAAGCCCCTAACCCTATATGACACACAGCGAAAATCGGGTGCACGTGATAGTTTGCCAGACGACGGTTGCTTTCCGACATCAGAACCGTGCCCGCATTTGAGTACACTTTGTTTCCGTTACTTACGATAGTGCTTTCACAATTGAGCTGTTTTTGACAAGCAGTTAGGGCTGGGATGGGAAATAAAACTTGCTAAACAAACGGTTTTCCTTTTTTTTGCGAAAAAACCGGTGTTTTACCTTAAATATTTTCAAATTTTCCGTACCTTATCGCATATAGATATCGCAAAACTACAGCAAAAATGTAGCAAACAAAACTGAAAAATAACCTGTGTAAAACTGGATTGGTGAATTACCAGAATCAGATTCACTTTCCATTCATTCAACAAATTTTAGTTCCAGGATAGATAGCTGGAGCTGGACGAGCCATAGTTCAGATAGATAAATTCAGAATAGATATAACTGGCTGGGCTGAAAAATTTTCTGGATAGACAGATAGATTGAAAGATCTTTTCGGAGGTAGGCGTGGGGGTGATGAGGCGCACAAACATGTTTTTTCGTTTGCACCCTCCAGCAGACAGGGCTGATCTCAAAAGCGCACCACCACCATTGCTGGTTCGTCACGGCAGTGGCCAGCTTGCCTCTTTGATGTAGGCGTAGTCGCCGCCAGATTTCGGGATCGATGTGCCAAGCTCAGCGTAGCAGAGTGCGCCAAACGTTGAGAAAACGCCACAGAACAGCCAAATCGCCAGTGCCATGCCGACGCTGCCGGACTCTTGCAAAACCCCTGAACAAACAAAGTCGAACGCACGAGTTTTTTTCAACCATGTGTAGAAAACGACAAACAAATGAATGAATGAAAGTTTCTGGCGAAGTGACAAAAGTCCTGAAAAAGCACACACACACACAAACGATCAGCAAAGATTTGAGCACGAACAGTTTCTAGCGATAAGCAGGGCAGTGGCAGTGTTGGCAAGTTCTGAGAAAGCTGTATTTGTATGAATTGACAGGAACGTTGACTGAATGCATTTTATTAATTGTGAAAAACCAAGAAGATCATGCTTGATGACGCTGGCATTGATTGAAAATTCCGTACGACGACCACAAAGCTTTTGTGGGTGGTAAAAGAAAGGCAGTATAAATTGAAAAAATCACAACAGCAAGCACCTTTTGGCGACACAAAAATGCCACTGCCAATGATGACGCCAACAATTATGGCACACGCGTTGAACAGGCTGATGCGCTGCTTCAATTTGAACGGTGCGTCTGCCGCCGCCGGCGTCACCGTGCCGTTGTACACCGGCTCACAATCAACGTCCTTTTGCGACATCCCACCAATTGTTGTGTTTTGTTGTGTGTTCCAATAAAACACCGTTTGCTTTCTTTCGATTTTTTGGACTTTTAGCTAGCAAATCAGCAAACAGCTCTGCGAAGTTGCTTTATCTCTGTAAAAAAATCAGATTGTTCCAGAGCAGGGGTTTGAGAAGAGTTCTTAAACAAAAATCAAAATTTAAAAAAAAGTGATTGAAAAAAACAAAAATGCCGATTTTTTTTAAATTCGAAAATTTTCCTCCAATATGCTCTGAAAACCTCAATTTTGGCACAATTTTTCGAAAGTTCAACAAACATTTTCTTTGATATTACCTCGTAAAACCTTTAGCAGTCGATTTTGGACCGTTTTACTGACTGATTTAAGCTTTAACAACATCTGCGATAAAGTTTTTGAGCGTCCCAAAGGTTGGCTTACCATTCCCGATGCAGATAAGGTGACGATTCGCCTCGCAATCTAAATTTGAGCGTCCGAGCTGCTCCGTTTGCAAGCGTTACGTTGTCTGCTGGTTGCCGTTTCGTGTCCTGCCGTCGCGACACATCATCAGAATTGATCGAATTTCAAGCCGGTATGTGTATTTTCACTTGGGCTGGGGACAATTAGTGACGTTTTGGGGGTCAAAACACTAGAAGACATAGTTGTTCTAGGGGGGGGGCTGGCGGGGGGCCGCCCCCCCCCCAAAATTTTTCGAATCTATCTCTATCAGACAGGTTTTTTCGGCTCAGCTATTATCTATCCAAAAAAAATTCTCAGCCAGCTATCTATCTGAAAATTTTTGTCTTCGAAGACATTAAATAAGTCAATTTTTGACCAAAATTGACCATTTTTGCTCGTAATTCTTGAAAATTTCGCTAATTTTAGGTAAAATACGCGTTTATACTCGATTTTTAGTGTATTTTTAGCATTATTTTGCTGTTTTTATAGCTTTTTAGCGTATTAACTATCTATCTATCAAATTTCAAAATTTTGACCGGCCCCCCCAAAGTCACATGCCCCCCCCGCGGCCCCCCCAAAATTTTCCAGCTATCTATCCATCTAGAAAATTTGCTCCAGCTATCTATATCGGCCCCCCCCCCCCACCCCTCGGCTCTGGAACAACTACGCTAGAAGAGGCATGGTAACGGTTTGGAAAAGGGGTAATTAAATTAAGGTCACCAAAACAAAATCTCCAAAGTTCCGCCATGGGAGTCATTCCGGAGGCGCTTGCATATCATATGTGGTTCTTCGAACTCACTGATTAATTTAGCACAACTCTGATTTTTGAAATTTAAAAAAAAATTTAAAAAAACAAAAATAACGATTTTTGTTTTTTTTAACAATCCTAGGTTTGGGGCCTATTTGGTCATTTTGACCGACGTACTCCATGTTTTTCGATTTGGATGACTTCTAGGGTCAATTTTTAGCGTTGAAATGACTTAACTGAATTGAAATATCGTTTCAGAAATCGTTTTGTTGCAACTTAGAACATGTTTTTCAGTCGGTAGGCCATGAGATGAACATGATATGTTGTTGATTGGCGTATGTTATAGGTCTACAATGGAGTTGTGCGATATATAGTTAAACAATTGGAGCGGAGGTGTTGGTCAATACCACATCACATGACCGTTTTTCAGATACCCGATAACATGGCCACATGTTAAAACTTGCGTGCTAAGCTAAACTAACGTGTTAAACTTGCGTCTGTCAGTTGCCCGCAACGTGATCGCCATATCATGGTACGTGTTTTCGATACGATGATTTGAATTGTGGGCTGTCGGCATGTGGCAGATAGCATAGCTGGTTGAACCTGAAAGTAAGTGCCTTTGGCGGGGGGGGGGGCGACCGGGTCGACAGGGGTTGCCGACTTAGCTACAGCAAACAGGAATTTTTGAACACAGGCAAATTTTGATAATTTTCTAAAGAGGAATAACTAAGAACGGTTCAATATTCAAGTACACACCAAAAATTGTCCTGTTTTACTGTTGAAAATGCAACTTTCCCTCTATGAAATGGACATAATTTCAATAAAACACGATTTTCGCGCTTATAGTTTTCCGGGTCGTTCTGAAAATAGTCCAGATCAACTCAGCTCGACGAGACGCTTCGAACAAACCTAACTTGTAAAAAAATTTAAAAAAAAATTTTAATTAAAAAAAATCCGGATTTTTTTTCCTAACCCTAGGCCTGATGCCGATATATTGTCGGAAAGGATAATTTGAGGCATTTTAGCTGATTGGCTGGTCTGGTGGCATGCATAGTTGTTCTAGGGGGGCCTGGGGGCATAGTTGTTCTAGGGGGGGCCTGGGGGGGCAGTACCGTGGGCCCAAAAAATTTTCGAAGGGGGGTATGGTGCCGTGTTGAGGGGTGCCGACCAAAAAGTGAGGGGGGGTCCAAACTATGGTAACGTGGGACCCCCCCCCCATGGGGGTCCCATGGGGGGTCATAGTTGTTCCAGAGCCGAGGGGTTGGGGGCGATATACAGGGTGGGCCAAAAAAAGGTTCCATTTTCAAACTGCTGTCACTGGCTGGTATTTCAAGATTATGAGCTGAAATTTTCAGCATTGATAAAACATGTGATGCCATTTTTCTGACAAAACTTTTATCCAGTTTGGTCAAGTAGATTCAGTTTTACAGCACAATGTTTAAAAATTCCCAAATTTTCAAAAAAAACGGATTTTTAACCAAGAGTTTAACAACGAAAAACAATCATTGCTCATAGACATCCAAATCATCATCAAGGTTTGTCGTCCGGCAGCGGCTGGATGGAATTTTACGCGAAACTGGCGAGTCACTGCAGAAAAACTTTCAGATTGCTCCCACCAGATAGCACACCAGACCCGTTGTTCTGCTGTCCACTTGACCATGACGAAACTGCAGAAAACTGAAACTGAAACACTGTTTTTATTCAAACCGCAGAAAAACTTTTCAAAAGAAACAAATTAACAGACAGAGCAACACAGAAAACAAAAAAATCAACTGAACAATTCTTTCTGTCGCAGTCGCATTGCTGACTCGAGTCCGTTGTGAAACATCAGAATTTCGCTCGAGGTGCTCAAATGCAATTAAAGTGTGAGACCTTTCAACTCTGAGCGCATGATTTGAACTATCACGGGTATCCAAAACGACCAATTTGTCACCTTCGCAACAGTGTCAAAATTGAATCACGCATCTTGATACTAATTTTTTCTTGCACTCATTTCAGTCAATTTGTTGATTTTTCGAGCTTTTTAGAAAATCTGCCACAGTGAGCGCTAGGAATTATATATCGGAAAAAAAATTTTGTCAGTAAAATGGCAACGCATGTTTTATCAGTGCTGAAAATTTCAGCTCATAATATTAAAACACTAGCCAGTGACAGCAGTTTGAAAATGGAACCTTTTTTTTGGCCCACCCTGTAGATAGCTGGAGCAAATTTTCCAGATAGATAGATAGCTGGAAAATTTGGGGGGGGCCGCGGGGGGCATGTGACTTTGGGGGAGGGCGGTCAAAATTTTGAAATTTGATAGATGGATAGCTAAAACGCTAAAAAGCCATAAAAACAGCAAAATAATGCTAAAAATACACTAAAAATCAAGTATAACGCGTATTTTACGGTTGGCACGTTTTATGATATTACGCTCCGCCGCAAAAATTTGCCGTACAGCCAAAATACGCCGCAAGGGAAGCGCGCCGCATGCCAAAATACGCCGCAGAAAATATGCACATGGCAAATTCAAAATACGTCGCAAACAAAATTCGCCGCAATCATTAAAACTGCTCAAAATCACACGGAAACAGCATAATTAAACGAAAGTTGACTCTGATTTAATGAAACTAGACATAATCACAACAAAAAAATACATTTTCCAGGGTTTAACTGTTATTTGACAACGTGCTAAATGTGTGCGGGGATCAGAAGTTGATACGAATGTTGTTCTTTATTACCACTGCAATAGAAATGGGAATTTATATTTTGTGAGTTTTGGAACACACCCAACCGCAGCTTGTGGTATTGTGCACAGCTCGAGAAGTTGGATGACAGACTTTCGGCGGTCATCGTTGCAGCAGATTTTCAATGCAGCAGCAGTGTTACCCAGATTTATTTCGCAATATAGAGCCCCTCGAGCTGTGGTTGGTGTCGATCGAAAGGCCAGCTTCCAGGCTACACGCACATGTATAACTCGGCAAATAAAGTTCAGTTTTTATAAGAAAAAAACAGTCGTAAAAATTATGTCACACGCGCGCGCACTCGTTGCAAAGACGTTGCTTCACTTTTCTCCATGAAAACAAAACGACATTCTTTGGGCAACATATGCCAATAAAGTACTCGTGAAACGGGATACGATGAGCCATCGATGAGCTCAAACGGTAAAGAAACGAAGACGGAATAGTTTGCGAAAGGAAAAATTGTAATCATCTATATTATTAAATTTACAAAGTGTCTGTGTGTCTGTGGCACTTTTTTTGCAATTTGAATTGGCGCCCATTTTTGCTACTTAAGAAAACTCCATCTCAATTTCCTTAACCTATTTTTTTACTAATGCCAGTTGAGATTGTTTTCTCAAAACGTCGCTCTTGATGCTGGAGTCATCATGATACTCTTTGGTCAACACAGAGACGTTCAGCGCAGCATAGGCAAATGGAAGCGTGGCTGATCAAAACTTGATGATCGACTGGGAAAGATGTAACAAAACCGTCTTTGAAAAAAGTTTGAACTTTTTTGTTTTTAAAAATCGGGTTGCAAAACGCACATCGACATCGGCATTGCAAGTTGCACTTTGGATTCAAAACAAGTAAATTTCATTGAAATTGATACTCCATGTTTCATTTTCAAATTTGATACTCCATGGTTATGAGCGATAATTTCAACGTAACGCACGATGGGCAACTGGCAATTGTTGCTGCTCAAAACTTGAGCGACTGCGAAAGATGTAACAAAACCATCTCTGAAAAAAGTTAGTTTTTTAATTGGGTCGAAATGGTATTTACCATTCATTTTCACTTTGCAAAATGTTTGGGTCATGTTGGGGTAAACGGGTAAAAAGAAGCAATGACTGCAAAACGAAATTATAAACGTCACTTTTTGTTTCTTCTATTCATTTTCACTTTAGAAAAAAGGCTTGGCTTATGTTAGGGTAACCGGGTAAAAGAAGCATTAGCATTTTAAAACGGGTATTTTTTGATGAAAAAACGTTAATTTTTATATTTTTTATTCAATCTTACTTAACTTACAAAAAGGCTTGACTTAGGTTAGGGTGAACGGGTAAAAATAGCAAAATCATTAACTTCGCATTTTCACTTTGCAAAAAAGGCTTGGCTTAGCTAAACGGGTAAAAGAAGCATTAGCTTTTTAAATCGGGTAATTGAAAAAAACGTTAATTTTTATGTTTTTTATTCAATCTTACTTCACATACAAAAAGGCTTGACTTAGGTTAGGGTGAACGGGTAAAAATAGCAAAATCATAAACTTCGCATTTTCACTTTACAAAAAAGGCTTGGCTTAGGTAAACGGGTAAAAAAGCATTAGCTTTTTAAAACGGGTAAATGAAAAAAACCGTTAGTTTTAATATTTTTATTCAATTTTACTTCACTTACAAAAAGGCTTGCCTTCGGTTAGGGTAAACGGGTAAAAATAGCAAAATCATAAACTTCGCATTTTTTATTTATTTAAATACATTAAAAAAATATTGTATTGTAGGCGGCTTCACGGCAGCACAAGGTAAATTTTCTTCAGGGTTATTATTCAGTAAACGTTACTGTTTTTTCTTTCTAAGTCAATGCCGCTTCACCAAAAAGGCTTGGCATTGATTAAGCCACATACGCTCGGGTCAATAGGCTAGTCATCTATTATACTAAGATAGTAGCTGCACGTTCGTGTGGCACTTTTTTGCAATTTGAATTGGCGCTCATTTTTGCTATTTAAAAAACTCAATCCTGTTTACCTGATATCAATGCCATTTACTTTTTCAAGAACGTCACCACTGCGGAGTCATCATGATACTCTTTGGTCATCAGCGACAGCCTTAACATACGAATTGACAATTGTTGCTGTTCAAAACTTGATGACCGAAAGCGGCTTATGTAGAAGTTAGATATATATTGCTTCGAACTGTCTTCTTCTAAAACACAAAAGTTTTACTTAAACAAGTCAACTTATGAGGTTTGGTAGCGAAAAGAAAAAAACAGGTTTTTAATTAAGTGCGTGATTAGCTAAAATGCTCTAACTATTAGAAGGCAAAAGTGGAAATGCCTTTTAAAGCGTTTATTTGGAAATTTGAAATTTAGAAGTTTGACATTTTTAATGTGCAGGTTTAAATAAAAATGTGCCAAATAAAAAAGCGCAAAATCAAAACTGCATGGTTATTTAAATGGGTGTTTTTTTCCTTCATTTTCACTTTGGAAAAAGGATTAGCTTATAGTTAAGTCGAACTGGCTTCTTGTAAAACACAAAAATTTTTAATTAAAGAAGTCAACTTATGAGGTCTAAAATTGGTAGCGAAATGAAAAAAACAGGTTTTTAATAAAGTGCGTGCTTAGCTAATCACTGTACAAAAAAGACTGGCAGCAAAAGATAAAAAACTTAGCAGCAACATTATATACTTCGCATTTCATTTTTTCGATACGTGAGTTTCACTAAAAATGTGCCGCTTTCAAAAACGATTTTTGCAACATAAAACGTTACTTTTTTCATATTTTTAACGGGAGACGGCAATTGATCGTTATCGAAAGGTTGCTTTTAATTATTTGAACTGGAATGACCGTTGATTGTGTTGCTGATCAAACAACATTATGCCAAATAGCAAATTAGTATTTTGTTGATTGAGACATTAAAAACTATTGTGGCGTTGATCGATGCTGAAGTCATTATAATGGGTTATTAGCCAAACAGTCTACACAGCCAATCAAGTTAGTTATGATGGACAACATGGTTGGAAATTAGCGAAACAGGGTTGCAAAAATGACTTTCAAAAATGAGTTATATCAAACGTTACATTTTTGTCTTTTCCATCCAATTAACTTCAAAATTTGTTTTCATGTTTTTAATGGGAACGGCAATTGATCATTGACAAAGGTTGCTTTTAAATATTTGAACTGCAACGACATGATTGAGTTGCTGATCAAAGAACATTATGCAAAATAGCAAAACAGTTTTTTTTTGAAAAAAAACGATTAAAACATTAAAATTTAACGATGCTGAAATCATTGGTATGGGTTATTAGCCAAACAGTCTACGCAGCTAATTAATAACGGTGACTAAATCATGTTAGTTATGACTGACAACATGATTGGGATATACCGAATCAACATAAAAATGACGTAGAATAGAAATCGAATCTGAAAGCTTGAAAACAAAGATTTTTTGGGGTGTTTAAGAATTGGGCGGGGGGGGGTCTCGAAATGAAAATAGAATGGGAACAACTTGCCCCAAACAATATTCGGTATCAACGAGTTTAATAGGTATGAAAAAATGATTCAAAATCGTTTCTAACTTAAATAGTTTCCAATTTCAGGAGAATAGAAGCAAATAAATGTAGCACTTTTCTATTAACAAAATCCCAAACATTCCTTACCCGGGCCGTAGGCACGGGTCAATTTGCTAGTCTATTATACTAAGATAGTAGCTGCACGTTCGTGTGGCACTTTTTTTGCAATTTGAATTGGCGCCCTTTTTTGCTATTTAAGAAATTTAAGAAAGCATCTCATCTCAATTCTCATACCTAATATCAATCAACCAATGCCAACTGAAATTGTTATCTCAATACGTCTCTCTTCATGATACTCTGAAGTCATCATCATGATACCAGGTCATAAGCGCCAGTATTCCGCACGATGGGCAAATGCAGTTGTAGGTGCTCAATGCTTTATGACTTTATGACCGTGAGCGAAAGATGAAACAAAGCTCCGTCTTTGAATTTTTTTTCATAATCGGGACGCAAAGTGGAAAAGTCGTATGGGCGTTGTAAGTGGACATTAAATGTTTTCAATAATGCGTTCAAACCAATATTTGCTTCGTAATTTTGTTGAAAAGTTTTGGGTTATAAGTTAGCTTAGACTAACACAACGGCCCCAAACTAAGATGCTGTTTCAAAAATTTTATCTAAACAAATCTATTAGCATTATGCGAAATCAGAAGAAACGGGTTTATTAACGAAACGCATTGTTAATTAAACATGGTCTTACTATTGGAAAGCAAAATTCAAAAGTGTTTTTGCACTGAAAAGTTGCATTTAACATTTATTTTTAATTCCACAGGTTTAATTGAAATTGTGCGAAACAAAAAACGGAAAATTAAGGTTTTTTGCGTAATATATTTAATTGGGGATTTAAAAAAATTTTGTTTGTATTTTCCATTCATTTTCATTTTACAAAAAGGCTTAGCTTATGTTGAGTTATGTTGGCTAAAAAAAATAATAGCGAAATCAAAAAACGGGTTTTTGAATAAAGTGCGTAATTAACTAAAAATGCTCCAACTATTAGAAAGCAAAACCGGGAATGGTTTTTCAAGTGGCTATTTGGAAAAAGCAGATTTTCCCAAATTCAATATCTTTTCAAATACTTTAATTAAAAAGGTGTGACTTTCAAAAACGACCTTTATAAAACGTTACTTTTTTGCTTTTTCTGTTAAATTAACTTCAAAATTTTTCATGTTTTTAGCGGGAAGGGCAATTGGTCATTGGCGAAGGTTCTTTGTGATTACTTGAACTGGAACGATAGTTGATTGAGTTGCTGACCAAAGAACACGGGCTTCCCAATAAAACGATTTGCGACGA
Organism: Theristus sp. LFF4_11; assembly: GCA_030248135.1. Classification (NCBI taxonomy): domain Eukaryota; kingdom Metazoa; phylum Nematoda; class Chromadorea; order Monhysterida; family Xyalidae; genus Theristus; species Theristus sp. LFF4_11. The sequence continues at coordinate 721 of JASANC010000252.1, read as the reverse complement.
ATAAAACACAAACAAAACTGTGCAGGCTTTGAAAAGGTGCTTCATCCTACAAAAACGATATTTATGGGAATGGTTTTTCAAAAAACAAAACTTTTTACAAAACCGGAGTGGATTAACGGTTACCGATTTGGGCCAGTTTTGTGAAAGCTCAGAAAGCCTTTTAAATAAGTCTCTCATTAATGAATAAAATTAAAAAAATACAATAAAAATGCAACTTTCAAACCGCACCAAGCTGTTTGAGAAAATGGTGCATTGGTGCATTTAACAACAATTTTTTTTTAATTTGCGTGCAATCAGAAAAAAAGTAACGGGAACCACTTGGTCTAAATATAATAGAGCAAGACAAATTCAAGTAATGAAAAAAATGTTTTTACAACAGTAACAACTGAAAGTTACAATTACAAATTACATTCAAAAACGATTTAAAAAAACGTTATTTTTTGTCGTTTCAATTCAATTAGCGTTAAAATCGCTTTTCATATTTTTAACGGGAACGGCAATTGACCATTGGCGATTAAAAAAGATTGTTTTTAATTTTAAGGGAATGCAGTAAAATTGGGTTCTTGATCAGAAGACTGTTTTTTATAATTTAAACGGGAACGACTAAAGCAGCTCAAAATCAAAATGCAATGCATTTTTAATCCGGGTCGTGGGCGGGCACGGTTCAAAAGGCCAAAATCCAATAAAAAATAATAATTGTATTTATCCGCTAACCGTGCCG
>JASANC010000250.1:0-11149 GCA_030248135.1 Theristus sp. LFF4_11 | reverse complement strand
GTACTTCGTTCAGTTACGTATTGTAACGACTGCAAGAATCACCGACAGATCGCCGAATGTGTAACGACCACAAGAATCACCGACAGATCGCCGAATGTGTAACGACTGCAAGAATCACCGACAGATCGCCGAATGTGTAACGACTGCAAGAATCACCGACAGATCGCCGAATGTGTAACGACCACAAGAATCACCGACAGATCGCCGAATGTGTAACGACTGCAAGAATCACCGACAGATCGCCGAATGTGTAACGACCACAAGAATCACCGACAGATCGCCGAATGTGTAACGACTGCAAGAATCACCGACCGCAAGAATCACCCATACTAGTGTCAACATTCCCATTTTGTCACACAGCTGCACGCTAGCTTGGTGTTCAAGCACCACACTCGACGTGCGTGCTGGCGTCGTGCTGATTCGGGGATGTCAGGCGAGAGCACCGAGCGAGACCACGAACAGTCGACGGAAGCGCCCGTGTTTGGTGTCTGACGGAGCCATGCACGCTCAGGCTCAACGTCGCAGCGGGCCTCGAGGTGATGAGGATGAGCCCGATTGGGTGTTGAGGCTTTGCTGACGGCCAGCTGGACGAACGACGGTTTTGATGGTTGATGATGCCAGTCGACCATGTTAACTGCGGAAGGGAAGACAATGAAGTTCTCTGACCGGTGTTGGCCGTTTTTTATAGGATTCTTTCTTGTGCAATTAGCGCAACGACCACCTAATTTGCAAGCGTTCCGCAATCATCGTGACCGAATTTCGACGTTTTGCTGCATTTATCTTAGCAATTTTCTTTAATTTTCTCACTGATACAACGAAAAACATAGTGCTGATTATTTTTTTGAACCACAATTATTTCGGAAACTTGAACAATAATTGCACTGTAATTACCAAAATCGGACGTTAATGAGAGTCAGAAAACGTATATAAGCAGGCAAAACCGACTGAAAAAATCAGTCTCGGAAATGAATCCTTGTACCTTGTAGGGGTACCTGGGTGGGTACCTTGTAAGGGGAGCCCGGGAGCACAATCTCGGGAACCTCGAGCTAAAAGAGCTCGGGGGATAAGGGGTAAGGGGAGGGGGATGAAGGGGGGTAAACCCAGCGGTAGGGGAGCGGGTTGGATAGGGGGAGTGGATAGGGTTGGGGCCGGGCACCCGGAGGGGGAGTGGAGGGGGTTGGGGCAGGGGGACCCGGGCCAGGGTCCCGGCCGGGGGGTTACGTGGGGTCCTGTGGGGGGGGGCTGGGGGTAGGGGGTTAGGGGGGGGGGGTTAAAAGAATAAGAGGAAGAGAAGAGGAGAAAAGGGTGGGGGAAGAAAGAAAAGGAAGCGGAAAAGAAACAGGCTGAGGAAGAGAGACGTAGAAAAAACAGGTGAATGGAGAACGCTGGTGCATGGTGTACACATTATTGTGCTCGCATGCTGTTGTTGTACCTAGAGTTGGTAAAAAACCGGTTTTTTATATTGCCAGAAAAAAAAGGTTTCTTTTCCGTTTTAAAACCGTTTTAAAACCATGAAAAACCGAATGCTTCCCAGCTCCTAAACTTTTCAGAACTTGGCATCTTGAACTCAAAATAGGAAATACATCAAAATTAGTGATTTTGAGCAGCGTAAAATGATGTTTTCGGGCATACAACCGACCCAATATGCTTTTTTTGCCACCAAATGCTACCCAATTTTTTGTTTCAAATCAAATTAATTTCGCTTTTAATGGTTTCCAGGGCAGCACGTTCAATAAATTGAAAACAAAGACTGGGCAGTGACCGTGTAGGTGTGGGGAGCGGGGAGGGACGGTTGCAAGGAGACCGGATAGCTGACTCCGATTAGGGGGCGAGATTTGCAGAACTGCAAAGTGAAACCGGTGGCGGATTGAGTTTGAAAAATAACATTTCATCAGTTACCCTTTGCAAATCGACAACATTGTCGGTTAGTCTGCATATGCACTTGGTTTAGCACTCACCTTGTCTTCATCGTATTTCACTTGACCCTTGACACAAAAGCTTCTGCAAAATGATGCTTCACCAGTTCAGTTTGACACAGTTCACTGCACCGTTTTTTCAAAAATATAATTTTACATTTTATCAATCAAACGAAGAGTTGTGATTTTTGACCACGAAGTTTGAAAATTTTTAAGGTAAAAAACCGGTTCTTTATTTTTTCAAGAAAAAAAACTGAAAAAAAACCGGTTTTAAAACGGAAAAGAAACCGGTTTTTTTTCTGTGCCAACCCTAGTTGTACCCGAAACCTGCACGACCGAACAGTAGCGAAAGCGGGACCTCCGGTGAGGGGGTGTTAGGTGCCTTCTCGGTGAGGGGCAGAGCGGGTGGCACGGGCAGCAAATTTTCCTGAGGGGGGGTGCACGGCATCGCACGGGTAATACCTAGAGATGTCAAAAAAAAATTCTATTTTTTTCTTTAAAAAAAATTTTTTTTAATTTTTTTAATCAAAGTTGTTCAGAATTTTTCAGGGAGTCCGAATATCACCATCTGAGGAGCCACCGACTTACCATATGACCCCCCCCCTCATATGGGAGGAGGGTGAAAATTTCAGACTTGGTTTCGGCGACCCCATTTTCCCACCGACGACATCACGTCTCGTGTTTTGCCTCTCAATTCACCTCAAATAACACGGAAACAAGTTCAACAACAAACCGGTGTGATCATGCTGACGACACGAGGCGAAACAGCAACGAGCAACCAACGAAGTTACGCTTGCAGTGGCAGACAGTGCAATTTCGACCTTTCGAGATCCTGAAAAACGATGCATAAATGTGAGTTCTCTGCTTCTATCTCACCTTAGCGGCATCGGAATTTGTTGAACTAGCCTTTGCGACGCTCAAGTACTTCAATGCGCGAGTCGATCATCACTCACCAAGGCTGAAAACAGTCAATAAATCGATCCAGAATACCACCTGCAGCGTTGAAGAGTAAGTGACAAGGTAAAGTCAAAGAAAATTTTTGTTGAACTTTCGAAAAATTATGCCAAAAACGGCATTTTCAGGGCACATTAAAGAAAAAATTTCAAAAATTTTTGATAAAAAAATAAAAAAATGCTCATTTTTTTCTTTTTCTTTTTAAAAATAAAAAATAAATTTTTTTTCACCGTTACATTTCTAGTAATACCAAATTTTGGCCTTGGAAAAACACAGAAATTTTTGTAAAATACAGAATATTTTGTGCAAAGAAGCTGCTTGTTTGGTCAGAAACAATAAAATCTATGCAGGGACAGACACAAACGTCAAGAAAAATGGAAAAATTACGAGATTGAGATTGACCACCGTGACCGTGACTAGGGTTAGGAGCTTTGAAAAAAAAATTTTTTTTTTATTTTTTTTTTCGTTTTTTTTTTTTAATTTGGATTTTTTTTTTCAAACTTAAAAAAAAAATTTGAAAATTTTTTCTTCTACTTTGCTCTGAAAATTCGATTTATGGCATAATTTTTTGAAAGTTCAAACCAAATTTTCTTCCCAACTTCTTTGTGTGCTTAGGTAAATGTCATTATTTGGTCATTTTGACCGACGTACTCCATGTTTTTCGATTTGGATGACTTCTAGAGTCAATTTTTAGCGTTGAAATGACTTAACTGAATTGAAATATCGTTTCAGAAATCGTTTTCTTGCAACTTAGAACATGTTTTTCAGTCGGTAGGCCATGAGATGAACATGATATCTTGTTGACTGGCGTATGTTATAGGTCTACAATGGAGTTGTGCGATATATTGTTAAACAATTTGAGCGGAGATGTTGGTTAATACCACATCACACGACCGTTTTTCAGATACCCGATAACATGGCCACATGTTAAAACTTGCGTGCTGAGCTAAACTAACGTGTTAAACTTGCGTCTGTCAGTTGCCCGCAACGTGATCGCGAAATCATGGTACGTGTTTTCGATACGATGATTTGAAGAGTGGGCTCTCGCCATGTGGCAGATAGCATAGCTGGTTGAACCTGAAAGTAAGTGTCTTGGGGGGGGGGGGGCGACCGGGTCGACAGGGGTTGCCGACTTAGCTACAGCAAACAGGAATTTTTGAACACAGTCAAATTTTGGTAATTTTCTAAAGAGGAACCACTAAGAACGGTTCAATATTCAAGTACACGTGAAAAATTGCCCTGTTTTACTGTTGAAAATGCAACTTTCCCTCTATGAAATGGACATAATTTCAATAAAACACGATTTTCGCTCTTATAGTTTCTCGGATCGTTCTGAAAATAGTCTAGATGAACTCAGCTCGACGAGACGCTTCGAACGAACCTAACTTGTAAAAAAAAAATTTTTTTTTTTTAAAAATTTTTTTTTTAATTAAAAAAAAAATCCGGATTTTTTTTTCCCCTAACCCTAACCGTGACCGTGAGGCGTAATGCATCATTATTAAAACAGCTGCATCTGCAGTTCCGGTGCTCCTCCTCCATAACACAGGAAAGAAAAAAATGCAAAAACTAAATTGATCATTTTCACCTTATCAAAAAGGCTTGGCTTAGGATTAGGATTAGGTTTAGGATTAGGAACCTACAACGACTCAATAAAGCAGGTTGGCCTACATAGGGAAAGAAATATTTTGTACTAAACAGCAGAAAGAAAACCAGAGCGTGAATTATAAGCAATCGCGCTTCAGTGATAGACATTGATGTTTTAGAAAGGTGTGCCAGCCAATTCATTTCTAGTTTTCTTTCATTTAGTTCAAAGCGAAGAAAATGTAATTCCATGTTGCAACTTCTTTGATCAAGAAAAGTGGTGAAGAAGCAGAAAACAAAGCGGCGCCGTTCGTGGGCTTTCGACCGTTGTCCGCGATCTCAATGGCGAAAAAGGCCACCCTGAATGTTTGAACCAGAAAAACGGTGATTGTTGAATTGTATTTATGAATTGAATTGCTGTTGGTTGCACGTTGCACTGGACCACGACGACCAGAAACAGAAAACATAAAGGATGGTTGGTTGGTTGATCGCACCTGATTGGGTAGCCGAGGAAACAAATAAGAAAACGGGAATCTAGCACGCTGATTGTTGGAACAGGAAAACAAATGAAAAAGAATCTGCACGCTGATTGGCAGTTGCACCTGGCTGCCACGACGAAAAATTTCTGGGTGGTGGTGGTTTTTTCGACCACCACCACATTTCGATCGGTGGTTCAAAACTTCGTGCTTGCACTAAGGAAGAGGGAACAGACAGACAGAGCTCACAGCTAATACAATTAAAAAACTGGTGAGTTGAAGGAGAGACTGATATGTAATGTAACGGCGAATGAAATCGGTTCATCGTCCTGATTTGTTTTCCGCATCGACAAGCTTTACAGATGGGTTCCCGACACTTCTCCACAGGTGGGTAGATGCTGTGCGTGTGCTGCCGCTGCACCCGTGCCAGTGGAATGGATTTTTGATGAAGATGCATGTGCATTTCTTTCATAATGTAGCACTCCGGATTAGGAACCTACAACGACTCATCACAAGCAACCTCAGATCAAAAATCAAAAAAATCACTTTTAAGAATGTATACAAATCACCGTGAGGGGGGGGGGCGGGGTAGGGTTAGGGGCTTTGAAAAAAAAAATATTTTTTTTGTTTTTTTTTAATTTGGATTTTTTTTCAAACTTAAAAAAAATTTAAAAAATTTTCTTCTACTTTGCTGTGAAAATTCGATTTATGGCATAATTTTTTGAAAGTTCAAACCAAATTTTCTTCCCAACTTCTTTGTGTGCTTAGGTAAATGTCATTATTTGGTCATTTTGACCGACGTACTCCATGTTTTTCGATTTGGATGACTTCTAGAGTCAATTTTTAGCGTTGAAATGACTTAACTGAATTGAAATATCGTTTCAGAAATCGTTTTCTTGCAACTTAGAACATGTTTTTCAGTCGGTAGGCCATGAGATGAACATGATATCTTGTTGATTGGCGTATGTTATAGGTCTACAATGGAGTTGTGCGATATATTGTTAAACAATTGGAGCGGAGATGTTGGTTAATACCACATCACACGACCGTTTTTCAGATACCCGATAACATGGCCACATGTTAAAACTTGCGTGCTGAGCTAAACTAACGTGTTAAACTTGCGTCTGTCAGTTGCCCGCAACGTGATCGCGAAATCATGGTACGTGTTTTCGATACGATGATTTGAAGAGTGGGCTCTCGCCATGTGGCAAATAGCATAGCTGGTTGAACCTGAAAGTAAGTGTCTTGGGGGGGGGGCGACCGGGTCGACAGGGGTTGCCGACTTAGCTACAGCAAACAGGAATTTTTGAACACAGTCAAATTTTGGTAATTTTCTAAAGAGGAACCACTAAGAACGGTTCAATATTCAAGTACACGTGAAAAATTGCCCTGTTTTACTGTTGAAAATGCAACTTTCCCTTTATGAAATGGACATAATTTCAATAAAACACAATTTTCGCTCTTATAGTTTTCCGGATCGTTCTGAAAATAGTCTAGATGAACTCAGCTCGACGAGATGCTTCGAACGAACCTAACTTAAAAAAAAATAATTTTTTTTAACTTTTTAATTTAAAAAAAATTCGGATTTTTTTTCTCCTATCCCTAGGCCGGGGTAGAGATGTAACGGTCAAAAAAAAATTTTTAAGTAAAAAGTGAGCTTTTTTCATTTTTTTTATTAAAATTTTTTGAAATTTTTTCTTTAATGTGCCCTGAAAATGCCGTTTTTGGCATAATTTTTCGAAAGTTCATCAAAAATTTTCTTTGACTTTACCTTGTCACTTAGTCTTCAACGCTGCAGGTGGTATTCTGTTCTGGATCGATTTATCGACTGTTTTCAGCCTTGGTGAGTGATGATCGACTCGCGCATTGAAGTACTTGAGCGTCGCAAAGGCTAGTTCAACAAATTCCGATGCCGCTAAGGTGAGATAGAAGCAGAGAACTCACATTTATGCATCGTTTTTCAGGATCTCGAAAGGTCGAAATTGCACTGTCTGCCACTGCAAGCGTAACTTCGTTGGTTGCTCGTTGCTGTTTCGCCTCGTGTCGTCAGCATGATCACACCGGTATGTTGTTGAACTTGTTTCCGTGTTATTTGAGGTGAATTGAGAGGCAAAACACGAGACGTGATGTCGTCGGTGGGAAAATGGGGTCGCCGAAACCAAGTCTGAAATTTTCACCCTCCTCCCATATGAGTGGGGGTCATATGGTAAGTCGGTGGCTCCTCAGATGGTAATATTCGGACTCCCTGAAAAATTCTGAACAACTTTGATTTAAAAAAAAAATTTAAAAAAAAATTTTTAAAGAAAAAATAGGGATTTTTTTGACATCTCTAGGCCGGGGGGAGGGTGCCGTGCGATTCCGTTGTGGGTTGTTGAAATCGTCATTTTTTTCAATTTAACAAAAAAATTTCAAAAATCAAAGTTGTGCCAAATCAATCAGGGAGTCCGAAGAACCAGAATATGATATGCAAGGCGCAAGCGCCTCCCGAATGACTCCCGTATGGCGGAACTTTGCAGATTTTGTTTTGGTGACCTCAATTACCCCTTTTCAAAACCGTCACCATGCCTCTTCTTGTGTTTTGACCTCCAAAACGTCACTAATTGTTCCCAGCTAAGCTAATGCTAAAGTGAAGACAAACATACCGCCTTGAAATTCGATCAATTCTTCTGATGATGTCGCGACGACACGACACGAAGCAGCAACCAGACAACGTAGCGCTTGCAAACGGAGCAGCGAGCACAATCGGACGCTCTGCGAGGCGAATCGTCACCTCACCTTATCTGCATCGGAAATGGTAAGCCAAGCTTTGGGACGCTCAAAAACTTCATCGCAGACATTGTTGTTCCAGAGCCGAGGGGTAAAAAAGCATAATGACACTTTCAACTTAACACTCTTAACCGCATTTTCAGATGAAAGTACAATTAATAAAAAAATCCCGATTAAAAATTTAAAAAAAACGTTTAAAAAAATTTGAACTCTACTTCGAATGCACCTAGGTATTTTTGTATGCCGTATGCCCGCGCAGGCGATCATGACGTGCGCAAAGCGCGACTGGCGAAGGGCACGAGGACGATCGAAAGTGAAGTGGCAGGAGATCACAAAAACTGAAACCAAACCACTCTACACCAATGCGATGGGGCGCATTCTGTTTCCGCGTTCGGAGGCGGCTAGGAAACGAAGCAACCACAGCAGCTGGTATAACTTATTTTTTTAAACCTGTCCCACTGAAATGACGTGCGCTTGCCGTTCACTGCAAACCAGACTTTCCGTTTAGCCGATTTCTTCCTGCAAACAAATGATGAATATCGAATCAGTCACACCAAACTGACATTTTATTGCCTGTACTTTGACAAACGGGCGTTTTTAAAGCAAATGACGTCATTTTAGTCGGGACACGTTTGAATAAATCCACAATACCGTACAACTCAGGAGAGTGCGGACGACAGGCAACGATGGTCGGCAAACATCGAGACGATCACGTACAAAACTTCTGCCAACATCAGTGGTTTGTTTTAGTAGTGACACTGAACAGTGATTAGTGAACAGTGTTTTGAACAGTGAATTTTACTGTTCATTTCAGTTCAGTTCTATAAAAGATTCTTCAACTCTTAAACTATTCACAAAAATTTTACAAGTCAAAATATACTTGTAAAAAATTGAAGTCATTTTATCAACACATTTATACTGAACTTTGCCAATTTTGATTTCCCACGTCATGCATGAAACTGTTTGAATATCTGCGCCCGCATTGCGTCTCGGAACCAAAATAAAAGATAATGAAAAAACGCAACGAACAGTAATATTGGTTTATTTGCCAGTTTCTTTTATTTTTTTTCAGACACTTGAATCAAAGCTCAAACCAAAATACATAGAAATCCAAGTACAAATAAAACAATCACAGAAACGCCGGTGTACCGGACAAACGAACGCTGCAAATCTGCGCGCTGCGCTCGCCACTTTATTTTATCGTCGTGAAGACAGAACAGTAATACGTACAGTACATGAGCACGCGTGGCACATATCCGCCCGCGAATCACCTTGCCAATAAAAACTAAACGGATATGGCGCTTTTGCCGGGGTGTCATAGACTCAGCAACGCTCAAGCCAGCGTCAGCGCGCATCCATAATGTTTCCAATTCGCAATCATCGCGTATTTTGTTCCATGTAATTTAGCCGGGAACGAGACGTGATGCGCCGCGAGGCGAGGACACGAAATTCAATGGTGCCTTTTGACGTGCCGTATAATAACATTTTCGGGTCTGATCAGCGTTATGTTTAGTGTCTTTGGCGCTCGTTTGCAGTGAACACGGCCGATGGTGACAGTGAGTTTTGCATGCGGTGCCGCTCGTGCGGGCGCATCACTCAGCGCTCGTTACACGCGTATTATTATGCTGCACGGTGTGCTGGCGCGATTGCATTATTTCCTGCTGCCGTGCCCCATTGCGTAAACACATGGCAACTCGCGGTAACTTTTACTATTCGGTGAAACGCAGCCGCATGGCGCCACACTGATCATCACTGAGAAAAAAGTGCAGCGCAAAATATTTGCATGAAAGAAGCCGGTGTAAGCGCACAGGATACGCTGGCTGGCTGAGGTCGGTGAGTACGCCAGTTTGCGCCCGTCTCGAACTCGTTACCAAACATTCGACCAGACTGTTGCTGGCTGGCTATTATGGGCTGAACACGCAAAACGGACATGAGTCTTGCGTTGCTTGATTCGCATCTGTGTGTACGTTTTCAGCTATTTTCAGATTTGTGTGTTGGTGTGGTTTTCAACATTTTTTGTTTATGCTCATACTGGTGCCAATGCTTTTATCCTCACGCTATTACTTTTGGTTTTGACCAACATGTAGTTTCATACATCTTCAATCTGGTGTGGCTATAATGCGTAATTGATTTTTTTGAAACTGTAAAAATCAAAATTACGAGTCACTTCACTTGAGGTGGCTGACCTAATTTTGGCATGTCAGTTGAAATTTTGCTACGATTGGAAAGCAGATAAAGCAGTTTGAGTTTTCACTGTGCGCTTTCCAAATGCAGCAAGTTCAGTTATTTTAATACAGACTTGTCACGCAGTGATACGTTTCAGCCATAAGTTCTAGTGTGCTTCAGAAGTGCCTAGTTTAGTTTTCATGAAACCCAATGCAGACACTGAGACCAGATGGGTCCGCGCTGATTTTCATCTGCTGAAAACCGCAATATTTTCAATTGCTTGCCTTTGCAAATAGAAAAAAAAACAATACAATACAGTACATTTTCTAAAACGCAGGTTTTTGCACAATCCGTATCTGGTTCCAACCATAATTTTGAAAGTCAGTCACAACTGAAATATAGGTGACTGACCATAAATGACGAGAGGCGTTCATAAACCACTGGACCAACATGTTCATGAGCGTGTTGTGGATGGTGATGTCAACCATGTCCGCGATCAGCGTCTTAGTCGCAGATCGGCGCGCCACCACCGATCAGATCATTGGCTGGAATAGCAGAACAACTGAAAGCAACAACGCAAACCAGAAAACGCAGCAGCCATCAAGTTCCGAACAGTTCACTCGTCTTTATTTCAACCAATCAAAGCGTGTCAATCCGTGCACATATCCATTGCCGACTGACAAACAGCGCTGTCACATTCACATCGCTCACGTGCGCCGCTACAATTTCTGTGACCCAGAGTCGAGCACAAGCATGACCAACGGTGAGAATGTGTGAATGAGCACTGTTGTTGTGCACGCATTAAAGGCAAGCTGCGCACTCTCAACAGTCTACTGAGGTGCCTAACTACAGGGTGAACCAAAAAAGGTTCCAACTTCAAAATGCTCTCACTGGCTTGTGCTGGGGCCCTATGACTTAAAATTTGGAACATATGTAGTTAGAACACGTTGCAAGGTTTTTTGACTTATTTTTTGGTTCACACGTTTCAGTTTTTGCAGTGTAATTAAAAAAATAACAATTTTTTGACACAAAAACAAGGTTTATCATTGATCGATCACAGCCTTTTCATTGTTTAGAGTTATTTCACATGCCAAGTCCCAACGACTCTTCTAGAGACGGCTAATGAAAGTCTTTCGTTTACGGCGCTTCGGCTGACCCAAAAGTATTCAGGCTTTATGTATTTCTTCATGAATTATTGGTTTTGGTAATGTCAGTATGACCTATTTTTTTAAACATGTCCCACTGAAATGACGTCATGTGCCGCCAAACATGCGCTTGCCGTTCACAGCA